>JAGKTI010008481.1:0-13591 GCA_018397915.1 Birgus latro
GTTTGGACATGTGGAGAGGATGGGGGATGATAATTGGGTACAGAGGGCGAGAGGTGTTAATATTGGGGGAGGGGTTGGGATGGGTAGACCGAGAAAGACATGGGACGAGGTCATTAAGTGTGACTTAAGGGTTAAGGGACTGAACAGGGAGGCTGCCAGGGATCGAGCAGCGTGGAGTGCCGCCATTAGGTGACGAAGGCCGATGCATGCAAGCATGTTGGAGCCTTCAAAAACGAAATGAAAATGGAAGAGTGGAGAGGTAGGATGGGACTGGAATGTATTGGTGTTGTGATGAGGAGATGTAGGCTGAGGCGGTTTGGACATGTGGAGAGGATGGGGGATGATAATTGGGTACAGAGGGCGAGAGGTGTTAATATTGGGGGAGGGGTTGGGATGGGTAGACCGAGAAAGACATAGGACGAGGTCATTAAATGTGACTTAAGGGTTAAGGGACTGAACAGGGAGGCTGCCAGGGATCGAGCAGCGTGGAGTGCCGCCATTAGGTGACGAAGGCCGATGCATGCAAGCATGTTGGAGCCTTCAAAAACGAAACGAAACGGAACGAAACGAGACTATGGTGTGGCATGAAAATGAAAAGTCAAGAGTAAGAACAGTGGAGATGGGACTGATTAGGAATATATGGGGAGTAGAGAGAGAGTTGATAGGATACGGAATAATGTGATACGTGAATGATGCGGAGTGAGGAATTCTGTGGACAGCAGAATAGAAGAGAGTGTACTGAGAGGGTTTGGTCATATGGAGAGAATGGATGACAATAGAGTAGTGAAAATGGTTTATCTGAGTGAATTTCACGGTGGGAGGAGGCGAGGTGGGCCAAGAAGAAGGTGGTGGGATATGGTGGATGAGTGCATATAGAAGAGAGGTATGGAAGTTGGTGAGGCTAAGAGACAGACAAGAGACTAAGCAAAATGGATGAATTTTGTGCAGAGAAGTACATAACCAGCGATTGGGCACCCTTTTTTAATGTGACAGCATTCAGATTGGGTCTATCAGATAGGTATGTGTGAAGCTATGGAACATGATTCCCCTCCCCTTCCCCCATTTGATGGAGTCTCAATATCGAGGGCTAGAATGACGAATGAATGAAAGCATGGTCCGTTGAATTGGGCAAAAGTTGGCTGTCTGGACATTGCTACTCCTCACCCTCCCCTAGGGTGGGAAAGGAGGTCTGGATGATGATGATGATGATGATGAACAAGGTATAGAATCTGCTGGGCATAATTATGCATTAGTTGATGACCTGTTCCCTATTTTTTTTTAGCTACAGTCTAATGGTGCCCTGCTTTATGACCTGTACCCTAATTTTCTTGCTGCAGTCCGATGGTGCTCTACTTTATGATTTGTTCCCTGATGTTTTTTTGCCACAATCCAATGATGCTTTAGTTGATGACCTTTACTCTGAGTTTTCTTTGCTACAGTCTAATGATACTCAAATTGATGACCTTTACCTTGATTGCTATAGTCTAATGGTACTCTGGTTGATGACCTGGGTCCTGATTGCCAGAGTCTAATAGTGCTTTAGTTGCTGACTAGTACCCTAATTTTCTTTGCTACAGTCTAATAGTACTTTAATTGATCACTAGTATCCTGTTTTTGTTTGCTGCAGTCAAATGGTGCTCTAGTTGATGACCTTTACCCTAATTTCCTTTGCTTCAGTCTAATGACACTCTAGTTGATGACCTTTACCCTAAATTTCTTTGCTGCAGTCTTATGATGCACTGGTTGATGACCTGTACCCTAATTTTCCTTTCTACAGTCAAATGGTGCTCTAGTTGATGACCTGGGTAATGAGATCAAGATAGAAGGTGAGGCTGGCACCCCCCCTCGCGGACTGGTGGTGAGGAAGCTGCCTGGCGTTACCCCACTCAGGTCTGCCACCGTGCGCGCCAACTACGTGTACACCCCCACTATCACCTCCCCCCACCAGCAGCACACACTCAACAGGCTGGTCCTCACTAATGGCAAGCTGTCATAGTGTGGATGGCAGGTACCAGGGTTTGGTAATTTTCATGGCTGTGGGAATGCTGTCTATCAGCAGTAAGTTCTTATTATAAGTATCCATCTTTTTATTGTCCCTTTTTTGTCTGAACCCCATCAGTCTGATGACATTTAAATTTCCCAAAAGGTTAACATTCTATTTTCTCTCTGTTTCTTATTGTCTTTGGTCTTCTTACAAACACTCATTGCCATTGCCTCACAACTTCATGGATTGGCTGATTAAACTGAAAATTATTTATGCATGGTCATTAGCTCCAAAAAATATTGCCCAGTAAGGTGATGATATCATCAATGGTCAGATAGCTCATGGTGTCCCAAGATTAATATATCATCTGAATATTCACATAATAATACAAACTAAGAAAAGTCAGCAGCAGTCGATGTAATGCATCCTCATGAAAGCAGGTTTATCAACATGGGGTGAAGTCGTCAGACTTTTTGAAGCAATCATCCCCTTTAAATTTTCTCATGCAAACTGCACACTTATGTTTTTTGCAGCAAGTGTATCTGGGTACGGTATCTCAACTCCCTTCTCAGATTGTTTATTTAGGACTTATATTTATAGCCCCCCAAACTTAAAAAGACAGTTGTTGAACCGCTAGATGCCAAACAGCCCTCCCAATATAGACATATATTATTGAGCTTTGATGTGGCTACAGTAAAGGGCGAGCTTATTTTGAACATGCCCTGTAACCTGTTTGTTTTGAATATTTTCATGAGTGACAGTTAGACAGTTACAAGCAAATACATGTGCTCTGTTTGCATAAAAGAAGCACACTTTGGGTAATGTCATTCATTATTCTTGTTAGACCCAGATAATTTTATTCACCATAGGATAGACCTCCTCAAACTGGAAGGAATGAATATTGTCTTTACAAACCCTCCACTACAACAGGTCTCCTTTAGGCAAAATGGTAGTTTAGTGTGGCATAGCTAATTCATTCATTCATCATTTATTATCCAATCCTATGTCGCCCTACAGAGGAGCGTAGGAGCCCGGGGCTAGGCAAGTTGGTCCTGACATTTAAGGTGAGAGTGACCAGCCTCACTCATCCCTGAATGGCATTACATGAGCAGTAAACCCCAACCACCCTTTGGATATAAACCTTCGCTGGCTCAATCCGATTGGAGTGCTGTAATTACCCACTAAACCACCAGGTGCCAAAATTTGGTTATATGGTTACCACCCAGCACGGTAAATGGTTTCCTGGTGTACAGGAAACCATTTGGCTTGTCACTCAGTGTAGAGTCACCCACAGGTAGAAGCATGAGGAAAGAATGAAGACAAGAAAGACAGAAGAGGAGGTGTAAAGTCACCCGTAGGCAGAAGGACAAGGAAAGAATGAAGGAAAGAAAGACTGAAGAGGATTGAAGGAAAGAAGGATGGAGGAGAGGAAAGGGCAGACACCCAAGAGCAGCACTACATCAAGTGAGTGGATGGCGAGCGCCCCCACCTACCATAATGGCATAGTTAAACAAAATAATATTGTCTGGTGTAGCCTAATTAAAATGAGAAGTTTGTCATCAGAGTAGTGGGGTTCAGTCAATAGTGGACTAAAGAATATTTGCCATTTACAGTTCCATTGCTGTCTATATAGAAAATTTGCCTCATCCCAGTTAACAGTATTGGTTTAAAAAAGAAAACTAAAATGTTTTTGAACAGATCGTTTACTTATAATGAGGACTACCTGTACCTCTCTTTTTCTATCCATTAGTCTGTCTGTATGTTTGTGAGGGATGGCCCCTACAAAAGAAATTTCAGGCATTTCTTTCCCTACTAAGCAGTGATCCCTCCTCACGACAAGAGAGGCAGTGGCAGTTACCCGATAATACAGTAGTCATGTTGGTAGTGAATCCATAATATGAGAGGAGGATTAATTGCTTCCACTATATTCTTGCCCAACTTAGACTTATCCCATAGATGCATAAAATGATTTATTACTAAGCCCTGAAAAATGCCATCCTAGTGAGGTTTGGTTATGTTGGGTTTGTGCAGCACAAAATGCTAATGTTTATTTGTCAGTTAAAACATGTGGTGTGAGTGTTGTCTGAATGGCAGGTGTTCTCAATACTTTTTCACAGTTGGCTGTCAAGGGCCAGAAAAGTACGAAGTACATCTGGTTCTCATCAGTTATCAAAGTACAATAGACTACAAGTTAAATTTTATTGATGCTCTTACCTGATATATAGAAGGAGGATAGTTGAACTGAGGTAATAATTAGGTTCTCCCTTGAGAATATATTGTGTTACAATATGATGTATGTAGGTGGTTATGAAGAGATGAAGGAACTAGACTGCAATCAATGTAGACAGTTAATGTCAGTACATGTCCTTAACTTTAGGGTTAGAAGGTGATGAGTGGCTGCTTCAGTGGCAATAGGATCGTCTTGGAAGAGAGGATGCTATCATGCATAAGTATCTTCCATAATTATTATTCCTGCCTTCAAAATGAAGTAATATTTGTTTTACCTGTTTAATACAGTAAGTATTTAGGCAGCATTCTGTGTCAGTTGACTTGTACACTGTTCCAATGTAAAGTGAAAATTATCACTGGGGTTCTCATACTTGAGTGGTGCTCCAATAGTTAAATTTCTATAGCTTATTTTACATTTACTGAAAAGTATTAAAATACTCTTCCTACATCAGTTTCTTCCTCTTTGTGTAAACTATGATCTAGTGCTCCACAATCTCTGTACTTTTATCTAAAATGAATGTATATAAATTGTGATAACCAATAACCATAGGTTGTTAAGTTGAAGGGTTGACTGCACCCGTTCAGTGAGGCACACGAAAAGGTGCAAAAACAAAAATCATTATGGCAAGCCTCAGCTGATGAATGTGATGTTGTATCAGGACTTGAGTGTGTGGCGTGCTCATACAACAGAAACATTGTCTGAGTCCTGTGATAATCCTTTTAACTGAGACCCGGACAAACTTATGTACCTGAGAGAAGTGTAATAGTATGATAGCAGAGGCACAAGTCTTCTGTACCCATCTTCTGTTTTCTTATACAGGAGCACAAGTCTTCTGTACCCAACTCTTATGTTTCTTAAACAGATTTCAGGTTTTATGAAAATTCTATCAATTACATTATTATTTATCATTTTTCAGTGAATAACTATATTTTCATAAGCAGTATTGGATAATGAATTTTTATAGTGTGCAAGATTTTCAATTTTTGCAGCACAGTAAGCTCCCCAAAGCTCAGAGGTAAGGGCTCATGCCCAGCAGGAACAGCTGACAGGTTTATACGAGTATATATATAATTTCTTGAAAGGTGGCCAGATACTTCACAGATTCATTTTACTTAATTGAATTGTTGTGGAATTTTCTGAAGTTGAATATGTTTGATTAAGGAATGTTTTACATTATACAAGTGTTAATTCTTTGTGAATGGAAGGAGGCCCCCGGTGAACAGTAGTTAATGCAAGTGAGAGCACCATCATTCTGAACATTCGGGGGCTTATTGTGCATCTATTTTTGTGATACTTTATTTAATACTTTGGTAGCTCTCAGCCAGATGAAGCAGCTTGGAGTAGGTGTGTGGTGGTGCTGCCTCTCACACCTTGGGCCATATTCTTGTCAGCTTAGAGGCTCAGTTGTCTCTTCCCAATTAGTGGTTTATTTTTACTGTTGCACCTTAATATTCTCATGTTACTTGCATCTTAATGTTAATCCAGTGAACCTGAGCAAGGTCCATGTCAGTTAATTCTTGCCACTGTTAGATGATTTTAAACTTCGGAAAGGCCTTTCATATTGAAGGGGTTATTTACACTAGATTTCACTCCTCCAGTTCGAAAAGTCCATCCCAAGCTGAATGATATCACAAAAATGAAAGATATCCCAGGGCTTAATAATGGATTATCATAGTTTGCATAAAGAACAAGAGAATAATTAATGCACCATTCAGTCAGTCCTCAGTTGAAGTCTACAGTGTGTACAAATAAAATGCCACTTGAGGTGATACAATTCAAAGTGAGATATGTGTATGGTTCATGACTTTTGGGGGTTAAGAGCACCAAAAGCACTTTTTTTTTTACTCCAAAACATCTCTATATTGAATCATGCGGAACCTAACCTCTTGAATTCAGCAATATACTACAGTATTCAGATTGTTGTTGCCACCTCCAGATAGTTCAGGGTGGGGTTAGATATAGCCTTCATTAACCTCTTCTGTAAAAGAAGTCCAAAATAAGCTGAGAAAAATTATCTGGTGGTAGCAAAAGCGTAATGCAAAATGTTTCCAGGGTGAAAGGTTAAAGTGAAAAATAAGTGTTAATTCATCAACAACTCAAAATTAAACACGAAGCAATTTTAAATGATGACTAACTAAAGTTTGTCCATGTTATAAACTTTTTAAGCCAGGTCTACATTAACTGCAGAACATTTTTAAAATTCCATTGCACCCATTAAAGCTGATTGACCAGTTCTGCCAGATGCTAGAATGGGTTTCCTTCATGAGGTGGCATTGATATAGCTGGGCAGCTTAACTGCTTTCCATCCATCTGTCATCCAATCCAATGTTGCCCTATTAGGAGCATAGGAGCCCAGGGCTAGGCAAGTCGGTCCTGACATTTAAGATGAGAGTGACCAGCCTCACTCATCCCTGAGTGGCATTACATGAGCAATAATCCCCAACCATCCCTTGGATATAAGCCTGCACCGGCTCAGCCCAATTGGAGCACCTTAATTACCCGCTAAACCACCAGGTGCCATAATTTGGTTATATGGTTACCACCCAGTGTAGTAAATGGTTTCCTGCTGTACAGGAAACCATTTGGCTTGTCGCTCAGTGTAGAGTCACCCATAGGCAGAAGGAAGAGGAAAGAATGAAGGAAAGAAAGAAGAGGAATGAAGGAAGAAAGGGAAGGGCAGACACTCAAAGCAGCACTACACTGAGTGAGTGGATGGTGGGTGCCCCCAGCTACCATAAGCTCAACTGCCAGGTTTTGTAAATAGCCTTCACTTACCTCCCTATCCCCCCAAAAGGAGGATGGTGGACTGCAGGATGGGGACAACTTCAGCCTGCAGTCCACTGGATTCACATATCAGATGAATCTGGGGGTACAACTACTATCAGATTACCCCCAGTTATATGATTTATATGGGAAGGTTGTGGTATTTTGCAACATGTTTCTGACATTTAACAAGGACTGCCTGTGACATGATAAGGAAGAGGTACAGTCAGGAGCCACCTAAGCCCAAAAGAATATGGCCTCTTGTGTTCTTCCCTTAGGTCACAGAGGCTTTGCTCCCAGTCTGCTAATCACAGTCCTTAAAGGGGAAATATTTAGGATAGAAAAAAATAAGGAAAGAAAAAAATGTTGAGCTTGTTTTAACTGTTGTGGAATGACGACAGTGGTTGTGTCACCATGTCAAGTTATTTTGTGTAGCAATAATGATTTTTTTTAAATCTCCTTTTTCGTAAGTAACAATTTGTTTTTCGTTTTTATAAGCAACAAAGTCAAATTTTGGGTCTGATTTTACTGTAAGGACTTTTTTTTTTTTCCCCCCTTCCCTAACCATTGATATTCATACTGGTATCTTATTTGTTTACCTCCCGTTACCTGAGCCGCGCCTCATCATATCATATTCATTATCTGTATCATTTTACCACCGTTACCTTTTAGTATACTTTTGTTAGGAGCTTAGACCTGGAATTTGTGGAAGAGGTTTATCATTGCTGACTCCTTTACTGAAACTGCTAGTCGTTCATTGTTTTTCACTATTTCTTGTATGTGCAAGATGTAAATTATAAGAATTAAATGAAATTGGATCTCCATTAGACCTTTAATGTTAAATAATAATTAAAAAAAAAATGTGTAACAAGTAGAAGTATTCACTAGATGCTATTAACATAAAACCTTCTTCCTAATTATAAGCAAAGCAAAGTTAGCTTTTTTATACTTTTGTATGTTACAACTTTTGTACATAATGTTTCCTTTTATTTTATTTCTGCTACGGACAGTGCTGACAGAGGTCAAGCACTGGGTGAAATCAGCAGAAACACTTGGCCTAGAAGCATCTTGGCTGTAAATATTGTATTATTCATAGAGTTTTTGTATGAAATGTAATTAAAAAAGGAAAATATCTTCTTCATTTTTTTATTCAGGCCCAGTTTTCTGATTAATGCCTGTTGCTGTATATTTCAAAGAAGATTGATGTAAGGAAAGTATGTTCCAATCTCATATTTCATACTGTCTTATTATATTGTTGAATTTCCAAGCACAGTGATATTGGAATTAGTGGAACTGTATTTGGATGTGTACTAAGGTCGTGGTTCAAATCAAAGAAGTGGACAGAGGTTTTGTATCATGTAAAATCACTGCTAGGAACATACGATGGTCTCAAACAGCTTAAATGATCTGAACTCTGGTGACTTGACCTGACTACCGTTCAGTGATTTTTGAGTGAAGGGTAGCACCTTGACACTTTTACAGTAATTTACTTCCAGCTTCTCCATTCATTTGAATTATTAGTTTCGTTTCTGCATTGTTTGTATGCAGCTGATATGAGGTAAGTACAGGAACAAAATCATTATCATCTCCGTTTTTCGTCCTTCTGTTCCCATATTCAAACTGGGGTTGGACGTGTGATGGCTTTTCTCCACTGCTTCATATCCTGGATTAAATTTTCTTCAATACCCAGGCTTTCCATATCTTACATTACAACACTTTTCCAGGTCTTCTTAGGTCTTCCTGGTGGTCGATGTCCCACCACTTCTAGTTCCTCTGCTGTTGTCACACAGCTCCCTTCCTCACTCCTTCTCAAATAACCAAACCATTTAAGCTGGTTCTGCCTCAAAATGATAACGAGATCCTTCACCCTGCATCTTCTGGCTACCTCCTCGCTCAAAACTGTCCTCTCATCTCACTCCCGCCATGTATCTTTACATTCTACGATCAGTACTCCTCAGAACGTTTGTCAGTCTATCTGTCAAAGCTCATGTTTCAGCACCATTTATCAATACTGGTTTAATGCAGGCCTCATATATTTTACTTCTGTGTCTTGGTGGTATGTGTTTGTTGACCATTAGGCTAGTTATTTCCTTCCACTTTAACCATGCTGATGCCACTCTTGTTCTGACTGATCTCTCCACCCCTGCTTCAGTCCAATACATCTCTTCGATGGCAGAACTGCTGCACTTCCTGTAGTGTACCCCCATTCATCTCTAGCACATCCTCTGCCTCTCTTATGCAGGCTGGGCTGTGAAAATCACTCCTCTCAAATTCTGCAGACCTGAACACCTTCTATGGCACCACTTATTACACTCCGTGCACAACGAGTTCACTCCTACTCCTCTGCCACAGCATCCACATGGCCATTTTCCTGACTGAATTCTTGTTACTGGTGTCTTGCCTGTCACCATTACCTTTGTCGTATCCATATTTATTTTCATTCCCCTCTTCTCCATTCCATTTTTCCATCTATTAAACATTTCTACCACTTCTTCCTTAGTCTCCGCTGTCAGCACTAGGTCATCAGCATACAGCAATTCCCATGGGCCTTCCCCCCTACATTCCCATGTTGACTCCTCCATTACTATGTTAAACAGCGATGGACTGAATGCTGAACCTTGATGTACCCCCAACTCCTATTCCAAAATTTCCTGATGTTCCTGCTATTGTCTTGACTTTTGATCTTGTATCAATATAGAGAGACATGACAGCTGCGATGAGTCTCAGGCTCATTCTGTCTTCTCAAGGCCCACTCTATAACTCTCTTTGGTACTCTGTCAAGAGCTTTTTCCAGGTCCACAAACACATGGTACAAGTATTTCCTCCTCTGTTGAAACTTTCCCTGCAACTGCCTCATGATGAATATTGCATCTATTGTGGATTTACGTGCGCAAAATCCAAATTGTCAGTTATCTATCTTCACTATCTGCTTCAGCCTTCCTTCCAGGGCCTTTTCGAATATCTTCATTCCATGCTTCAACAGTCTGACCCCTCGGTACTTTCCACACACAAGAGCTTTGCCTTTATAAATTGGCGTTGTCCAGCTCTCTCTCCAGTCCTTAAGTGGCTGTCTTTCTACTATGATGTTATAAAAAATCCTTGTCAATTCTTTTACACCAGTACTACCAGCCTTCAGATCAGCTGTTATACCTGTTGGGCCTGGAGCTTTCCCGGTCTTCATTTCCTTTAAGACTTTCTCCACTTCAATTTCTGTTATCACTGCAACTGGTCCTTCAGCTTTTCCCATCTCTTCTGTCTCATAATTATTTTCTTCATTTAACAGTTCTTCAGAGTACCTCTTCCACCTTTCCAGTATTTCTGCCTCGTCAGTTTTTGTTTCCCCATTTCATCCTTTACAAATTTAGCTCCCACCACGTCTTTCCTCTCCTTCCTTATCTGTCTTGCAATTTTTTAAACATTTCTGTCTGTCCTTGCGCACTCTCCAGATATCTACTCCAACTTTCCCAGGCCTACCTTTTTGCTCTGGCCACTTCTCTCTTTGCCTGCCTTTTCCTTTCATTGTATTCTCTTCTGTCTTCTTCCCTTCTAGTTCTCTGCCATACTATAAATGCTCTTTCCTTCTCACATATCGCCTGCTTCACCTCCTCGCACCACCACCATGTCTCTCTTTCTTTTCTCCTGTGACCTGTTGTTTCTCCACAGACTTCCCTCGCAGCCTCTATTATATTATCCCTGAAGTGTTTCTAATCACCTTTCTGTCTCTCATTTCTTGTTTTAAAATTCTCTTCAAACTGTAGTCTTATCTCTTCATCCTTCAATTTTCACTCCTTTACTCTTTTAACACCTCCTTCCTCTTTCATCCTTTCATATATTCCACTCTCAAATCCAAAGCTAAGAATCTATGTTGTGGTAGACATGCTTCACCTGGTATAACTTTACAATCGTTCACTTTAATATCTTGCGCCTTTCTCATCAGCATAAAATCAATTTGAATTTCTACTCCTCCACTTTGTAAGTTATCAACTTCTCTTTCCTTTTTGAACGCTGTGTTTATAATTTTTGTAAGTTATCAACTTCTCTCTTTCCTTTTTGAACGTTGTGTTTATAATTTTCAAATCCTTACCCTGGCAGAACTCCAGTATCCTCTCTCCCTCTCTGTTTCTCTCTCCAAAGCCGAAGACTCCCATAATTTCCTCATACCCTCTCCGGTCAGTATCAATGTGCCCATTCAAGTCTCCAGCAATGATCATTACCTTAGAGAGTGGTACTCGTGCTGCATCAAGTTTTCCCCAGAATGACTTTTTTCGTCATCTGGTCTACCAAAATGTGGCGCATGTACAGAAAAATTATGCCAGACCTTTCCCGGTACTACAATCTTAACCATCATTCTTGGAGACATTCTCTTCACTTATGTCACATCCTCGACTAACTCCTCCCTCACCAAAATTCCCACACCTCCAGTTCCTTCCTTCTGCCCTGACCACCAGAACTTGTACCTCTCCTTATCCCCACCAAACATTCTGCGTCCCATTCCCTTATACTGCACCTCCTGTACGCAGCACAAGTCAACTGCTCTCCTTCCCAACATCACTTAATTCCCACCATCACTCCAACATTTACTGTGCACCCCCGCAACGCACCCCCCTCTTCT
Source organism: Birgus latro (assembly GCA_018397915.1). Taxonomy (NCBI): domain Eukaryota; kingdom Metazoa; phylum Arthropoda; class Malacostraca; order Decapoda; family Coenobitidae; genus Birgus; species Birgus latro. The sequence continues at coordinate 11,590 of JAGKTI010008481.1, forward strand.
AGCATGATCAGTATACCCGAAGATCCTTAGCACCCCCTGATTACTCAAAGGCTGCCCGTGATTTGGGGCCATTTCTATCATCTATGAGTGGAAATGAATGCTTAAAAATAAAAAAAATGAATGCATCTTATAATCTCATCACTGTTAAGCCTTTCTCAGCAGCACATTGGTAATAGTAGTAGCAGTAAAGAGTATAAAGAAAGATAAGTGCAGTCGGTGGTGGTGGTGGTGAGATTAGTCACACTTAGTGTGACACGGGCTCAGGGTGGAGAGCCCGTCAGAGGAAATAAAAAAGACAAGGGGGCGACCTCTGCATGGCGACAGAGGACGCTGGCGTGGGGGGGGGGGGGCAGGGCGGGGCGAGAGAGCAGAGTGGTCGCGGCGCCAATGGTCGGGCGCCGACGAACTGCAGTGGTGCCGCCCCGACGATACCCCCGCTCGCCCAGCTCCCCAGCAGCAGGTGGAGGCCCAGGGTGGAAGGCCCAGTCACAGTGGTGGGAGGGTTAGCCCCGGTCCTGGTGGAAGAGGAAGGGTAAAGTGGAGACCCTTAACCTCCTGGTGGCGGACAGGGCTGCTCCAGTAAGGGACAGGCCCATCCTCCCAGGCGGAAACACTGCTGCAGAGAGCTGGTCCCACCGAGAGCAGCGGTGGAGGTGTTGTCTCGGTGGGAGATGGATTGCGAGTCTGGTGGACAGTCGATGATGATGATGAAAAGGTTTGTCACACGAGTGTTTTTTTTATTTTTTTTTTATGTGTCCGACTCTGGGCATAGGCTTCACAGCCTGCTATCAAGACCCAGTCGTCCTCCTACAATCTACATGTCACCACTTCGGCGCTTATCACCCACCGTCCATATTGAATACATGCTAGGGCTGTCTCATACAGGACTGGTGTATTGGTATTAGCGGGGTCATTTTTACGACATGTCGGCGGGTCTCCTGGTAGATCAGTAAAGCCTGATTTAATGAAATTCAAATTCTTAAACTGTTCCCTGCACCAGCGAGGATTCGAACCTGGGTCCCTCGGGACTGCAAGCCAACTCTCTACCGATCGAGCTACCGCCTCAGGGTGGAGAGCCCGTAAAAGGTGGTGGACAGTCGCGCCATCCCCGTTTAATGGGCGACAGTGACGCACCCAAGCGGCGGGTGCGGAAACAGAGCTGGAGAATGCTGGGCAGGCAGTTTTGTGCTGCTGTTAATTGCAGAAATTCTAGGCAAAAAAGGCCGGGATTATCTTTTTTCGATTCGCAAAGGACAAGGTGAGTGAAATATTGTCATTCACATTTGATCTAAACTAAGTTCACGCTGGTGAAATTATCAGAAATGCCGATCTTGTTGGTTATTCTCTCATTGTTGCTTTGGTACTTAATGGGGTGCTTTCAAAGCTAATATTCCGGTAGATGGCTCTGCGCATTGGGCGACACATTCCCCTCTTTGTTAAATATCTACACTGTTGTGTGAAACTGTGAATCATGCTAATGTCATATACTGTAATATAAGTAATACCAATAGAGCACGTATATATAACGCAGCGTGAATTGTTTATATTTATCATAAACGAAAATTAAAATATTGATGGCATGTGATGGCAACTCCCCATTTTAGTGGTCCTATATTATTTAAGTTCTGCTACAATAAGTGCAAGCTAGGTTCTTAACCTCTTAACTGCGGGTCATCACTTTCGTGACGGTCGGGTGCAATGGATCATATCGTGGGGCGTCACTGGAGTGATTGTTATTTTTAATTCTCCCGGGTTTTCAGATGGTGACTTGTATCATCTATCAGCACTGCCAATGTCCAACAATAGTGAGAGCTGCTAATGTCATCAGTATTCCCATCCATTGTTGACAATTTAGCCATTTTATCCCATTCTAGACTCCCCTCCCTACCTCCCCTTCATTACCCCCTCATGACGTCTGCTCAGCCTCTCTGCGCTAAGTAAATCTTCCCCGGATTTTTCCACTTTCATCCATTGAAATGAGCCCTATGCCCTATTCTTATAC
>JAGKTI010008481.1:22173-33500 GCA_018397915.1 Birgus latro
ACACACACACACACACACACACACACACACACACACACACACAGATGCCGTCGTGGTGGAGGTATGTCTCACGCCAGCATTTCCTCCTGATTCACCCTTTTTCCTTTTTCGTTCCCTTCCCATTTCCTCACCTTTTCTTGTCCCCTACCTGTCCTTTCCACTCCGTCCCTTGCCTCCTTTTCCTGCCCTCTTCCTTTCCTTTTCTCTCTCTTTTCTCCCCTTCCCTTTCCCCTTTCTCCCCCTCCCTTTCCCCTCTTTTCTTCCCTTCCCTTTCCCCTCTTTTCTTCCCTTCCCTTTCCTCTTCCTCTTCTCCCCTTTCCTTTCCTCTCAGTTCTCTCCCCACCTCTTTCCTCTCATTTCTCTCCCCTTCCCCTTCCTTTCATTTCTCTCCCCTTCCCTTTCCTTTCCTTTTTCTCCCCTTACTTTTCCCTCTTTCCCATTTATTTCCCTAACCCTTCCATCTTCTCTTCCTTTCCCTTTCGCCCCCCCCTCCCTGCCCTCTTACCTAACTCCTGCACTGAACTCAGTTGTGTTGTCGATGTTGTAGACTAAGTGTGAGCGAGGCGGGGGCGTTTCTTCCGTCAGCGCCCCCCACTGGTCCACCCCATCAATGTCGGAGGGGACGGCGCCCCCTGCCAGCCCCGCCAGCGTAGGAAACCAGTCCGTCACGTGTACCAACCTGCAGCACGAGGCACCAGCGTGTGAGATAGATAGATACACAGATAGATAAATAGGGAAGTTAATGAATATCTACTGCACGATGGTCACTAACTCCACCAATCCCACAGTAAATGCAAAAAGAAAAAAAAGTAAAAGGTAAAAAAAAAAAGTACATGAAACTGCTACTTCAAAACTGCTCCACCAAACTGCTACACAACTGGACAAAGATGCTGCACAGAATCAACACTCAGGCTCCTATGACTCACTCAGCTGAATTGTTTGACTTAAAATGGGGAATTGTCTCCACCGTTAAAGAGTTAATGGGTACCAGTATCGACACTCGGGCTCCTATAACTCACTCAGCTGAATTAAATCGTCTGCAGTTGTCCCTACCATGAGAGGGTTATTGGGTGGAAATGGTGGATGTAATTGGCACACAAAACAACTAGAAAGCACTCAGAGAGCGCATACTTCCGCCAATGCCGGATCCTCCCCAGAATTTAGTCAATTCTTTCTTGGCCTATGGCCCACCCTTCCACAAAATTTCATTCATATTCATTGAGAAATTTTGGAGATATCATGTGGACAAACAAACATAGGTGGATACAAAACCTCCTCCAACTTCGTTGGCAAAGGTAACAATACTGTATATGGCAAGAAAAACATTACACTCTCTCTCTCTCTCTCTCTCTCTCTCTCATTAATATAGCTGTGAAATTATAGCATCTTTTATCGAACCTGACGAAGATTAGTAACTCCCNTCTCTCTCTCTCTCTCTCTCTCTCTCTCTCTCTCTCTCTCTCTCTCTCTCTCATTAATATAGCTGTGAAATTATAGCATCTTTTATCGAACCTGACGAAGATTACTAACTCCCTTTAGCTCAGTTGATGGCTAGGTCAGACTGGATGGTCTACTTGACTAGGAACCAGTCATTCATTTCTCATAACTAGGGCTCATTAAATTTATTGTAACCACAACTTAGTATTCAAGTTGCAGGAATGATCCAGTTCCGTCGGAGGAAAAAAAACCAATTACAGTAACCAAGGAGACTCATTCTTATCCCATACTTAAGGCTCATTGAATTTCATGTAAGCAGGACATGGTATCCAGATTAAGGGAATGACCCAGTTCCGGGACGTGAAAACAAAGGAACTGTATTGCTACGCATTGTTGTGATATGGAAACTGAAAACTAAGTTGTGGGTTATGAAATTCAATTAGCTTTAGTTCTGAAGCAGGAATGTCTTCAATCTGACAATGCATGATCATAAGAGTGAACCGAGCTGAAAGGGGTTAGAGATTTTTTTTAAAGTCACAAAAATAAAAAAAATAAGTAAATAAGCTGGGCCACAACACCACCCGTACTGGTGTGATACTCTGGGTGTGTGCTGGAGGAGGGGCGAGTGTACCAGCGCCGCCCCTCTTGTCCCGCCCTCCCACAGCGTCGTTTTGTTGCCCCGTAGAGGCCAATTGTTGCCCGCGGCGACTGTTGGGCCGCCGTTCTGGAGGGTAGGTTAGGTTAGGTTAGGTTAGAATATTTAAGGCCGGTTAGGTCAGATTCAGTTAAGTTAGGGTACGGTATGTTAGGGTGGTAGTGAAGTTAGGATAGGATAGGTTAGTGGTGATTTAAGTTGGGCTAAAGTAGGCTTGATTAAGTTTAGGTAGGTTAGGTTGAGTTAGAATGGTTAAAGTTGGAGAAGGTTAGGGTTGGTTATGTTGGAGCAGGAGAAGTGGTTCTGCAGTGGCTTACCTAGGTTTTGCTAAGTGGTTAGAGATTGGGATCAGATTAGGTTCGGTTAAGAAAAGTGTTTTTGAAGTAGGTTAGGCCAAGTTAGATTATGTTTGGGGAAATTGTATGGAAGGTGTTAGTTTTAGTCAGGCTAGGTCAGGTGAGGTGGTTTAGGGGTGGGTTAGGTCGGGTTGGATTAGGCTGGGGTGGGTTAGATGAGGCGGCTTTGCAGTGGATTACATAAGTTTGGGGTTAGATTTTCGTTTCACCGTGCGACATCTGTCAGACGGAGATATAACGCCCATGTAACATATAGAGTCATTCTTATACCAGGTTTTAAATCCTGTTATAAGCTCTGTGACTGTCAATTTAGAATCATAATACAAGCTGCATTATAGCCCATTGAGAATCATATTACAAGCTGCATTATAGCCCATTGAGAATCATATTACGAGCTGCATTATAGCCCATTGAGAATCATATTACGAGCTGCATTATAGCCCATTGAGAATCATATTACNTATTGTATGTTATCGATTCAAACACTGTAGATATGGAAGTGATTTAAGTAACATACGAGAACGCTAAGGTGTAATGCGCAAAATAAATCGCTATGGAAGAGGCGCTACGAAGCCTCGCAGAACGCGGCCTCATATCACACGGATGGACAAAACTAATGGAAAATGTTGTATACTTTAAACTACAGTACAAAGGTCATGGCTAAATGTACTGAACAAAACCACTGGACAACACAGACGGATGGGACTACTGACCGCTCCCAGACCTTGCTTATGTTCTGAACCTGGCTGTAGAAGTTTCGTTAATTAGCCTATAGGTCGTGCATTTCAACCTGGCGGAGATTTTCATCCTTTTGAAGTTTTTTTTCTTCCCCGTAACTCAATGGCAGAATAATATTACGGATTTGCATCGTCTCTAGCATGCATACATCCAATCATCTATCCATTCATTCATTCATCCAACTATCTGTCTGTCTACCTATCTTTCTATCTATCTCTCCATCCATGGATGGATGTATGCATGCATGCATCCATCCATTCATCCATCCCCTCACCCAGTTTAATCCTCCTCTGTGCGTTGTTGATGTGTGCGTAAGGGCGTATGTACTCCTCTGGTACCTGTAAGGGCGCGTGCACACTCTGGAAGGGCAGGTACAGGAACAGGGGGTCCTGGGGGGAGCGGCTGGACAGTAGGTTCTCCACGTATGAGGCAAACAGATACTGAAACGGGAGGCAACGGGAGATTAACAGGAGATAGAACAGAAGGACATCTGAATCAGAGCAACAGGGAACAACAGTGCGCGGAGTAACAGTACACAGCGAGAGGAGAACGATAGAAAAAAGATTAACAAGAAAAAAGATTAACAGCAGACATAGCAAGAGGAGGCTGACAACAACAAAAAGTAAACAGGAGATAACAACAGCAGACGGACAGTAACAGGAGACAACAATAGGAGTCGGACAGTAAGGCAATTACCAAAGTGAACAGATAGCACAGGCAACAAGATACTAAGGTAGCCAGGTAGGACAGAGACGAATAGACAACATCAGAGCGCAACTGACACCATAAACATCAAGGTACAACATGACAGACAACAAGACGTCGAAACAGACTCTAGGAAGGTCGTACCCACCGCGGAGTAAGTGCCACTGTCATCCAGGTCAGGCGTTGTGTTGTTGCGGAAGTCATAGCCTAGTGTCACACCGTCAGCTGCAAGCAGTGTTATTATTATTATTATTATTACAATTCACATTTACCTAACCTGCTCTAAACCACGCAAACCTGACATGCAAACCTGATGAACAGGCGGTTTAAACAAGGACATTAATTTGTTATCTTGCTAAAAATTTCTTTACAGTGTGCACTGTACCGTCCCCAGCTGAAAACTGTACTCAAATACTCTGCCGACTATGAAGCATTCACTGGTGATTGCTAAAAATTACCATGGATTTGTTAAAACCACTGAGCTCTATAATATGGAGTGGCTATCTCCGCAGCGAGCGTGAAGCCTTGGCCGCCATATTGAAACCCCTCCACTCGTCGTCTTCACAATGGTAATGCAATTGGATCCACTGTTCTTAGCTTGCTGTTTCCCTTTCGCTGTTGCTTACATAAGCTAAGCACTGGGCCGTGGCACTATATTTTCCGAATTCACCGACTGATTTCAAAAGACGTGGGCGTCGGTGGTGTAGATAACATCAGCGTCGCCCTGGGCCCCTGGCGGCTCTTAAACTAATACTATCCATGAGAAAGCCACTCCATACTATAGAGCTCACTGGTTAAAACTCACCCTTTTGGGAGTTTTTTTGCTCACATAATATGAATCCTCAACCCAGGTTAGGATTCTGAAAGTAATATTAGAGAGTATTATTATTTTTTAAGTTGTGTGTTGTTAAGAGTGCCCTGCCAGTCGTAAACATCGTTCCAACATTATTGGTTAAAGGCTCTACCTGATTTCATTTTCCGTTTATAAATCTTCTTTAGGCAGGTTACTTACCCGGAAACATTCATTACAGTTCAAGCTTCCCTACCCGAGATGTACGTAGCCTTTGGTGATTTGAAATTATTAGCAAGTGCCTCTTCAGTGATTTTATCAATATTTCGTTGTGCCTGTTCGGATGGGCAAAGCTGTTGATGTAATTTTTAATACTCATAACACCGCATTCCAAAGAAAATAATACCGAAAATCGTTACGTTGCATGATTTTACAGCAACTTTATTCTATAACATATCTCTCGGAAAATAATTACAAATAAGCGAGATGCTGCGAGCTCTTATTATGTCTGTCACTGAGCTCTATAATATGGAAGGGCTTTCTCAAGGTCAGTGCCACGTAGTTTGTGTCCGCCCTAGCATAGTGGCAGCCACGTTTAAGAACCCCGCCAGACGCCCGCGCCTTTTGAAATCAGCCTTTGAGTCCGGAATATATAGTGCCGTGGTCCACTGCGCAGCTTACGGATGCAAAAATGGGCACAGGAATTCATTGAAAGAGATGGCATTACATTTCACAGGTAAGAAATATATCTTGTTGCCAATTTAACAGGATTACTGGATGTTCAATGGCCGAAAGATTCTTCCTTCTCAAGAAGCGCAAGAGAGATAGGGGAGGTCTTTATGCACGTGAGAGTGTAGTTAAAATCTGTCGTGAAACAGAGAAATGCTTTCAAATTTTGAAAAAGGAAAAAATCCTAAAACATCAGCCTATGCCACTAACTTAGTTATTTCCACAACTGTGTTACACAACATCTCGCACATTATTACCAATCAGAGAATACTTGATTATCTAAACACCCACGTTTCACACCTCCATTAAGGACATTCATGTTCACAAATTAATCAAACTGGTATCACAGTGCTACAGTAATATTAGGGTAGCGTACATCACATAAAGAAATATATCCAGAGGAAGCTATTGGTCCTGAAGTAAGAAAGCAGCTGGCTAGATTATTTGTATTTGAAAATCGGTAAGAAATAATTATGGAGGTATGCCTGTGTATATGAAGATGTGTAAGTAGTACTGTTAGCTAACAGATAATGAACACTTTTTTGCTGTATATATGTTTATAATTATATTTTATGATGGCGAAATATATTATTTTCACATACTGTGTGTGCTAATTTCATCGACTTCAGTGTTATCTTTACTATCGTAATTAAACAGACATTAGGTTAAGGCGGTCGTATACACACACACACACACACACACACACACACACACACACACACACACACACACACCAGATAGGCCTATTTGGAAGAAAGCAAACATTGTCCCCTTATTCAAGAAAGGGAATAGACAAAATCCACTCAACTACCGACCAGTATCACTAACCAGTGTAGTAAGATACTGGAAATGTTAATAAGAAAAGTCTGGGTAAACCATCTAGAAGAACACAGTATGATAACAGAAAAGCAGTTTGGTTTCAGAAAGGGAAAATCCTGTGTTACTGATTTATTAAGCTACTATGACAGAGTTGCAGAAACATTACAGAAAAGAGAAGGATGGGTGGACAGTATCTATCTAGATTTCAAGAAAGCATTTAACAGAGTACCACACCGAAGACTTTTATGGAAACTGTACCATCAAGGAGGAATCCGAGGCAAACTGTACGATTGGATGAAAGACTCTCAGAAAAAGGGAAATGAGAACAGTACTAAGGGGCAATTACGGAGGGAAGTGACTAGTGGAGTTCCACAGGGCTCAGTGAAAGCACCAATTATATTTTTAGTGTATATAAATGACATAGATAATAATATTGGAAATGAAAGCTATTTAAATATGTTTGCTTGTGATGCAAAATTACAAAGGATTGGTAACATAGACTCTTGTAAAGAGCTACAAGACGAATTAAATAAACTTCATGAATGGAGTATTACATGGCAAATGGAATTCAGTGTGGACAAGTGTCATGTAATCAAGTTTGATAAAAGTGGGAAAAGACCAGACTGGGATTATAAATCAGGAAGTAAAACCCTACACAGATCAGAAAGAGAGAAGGACTTAGGTGTGATTATCAATAACAGAGTAACTCCGGCAGACCACATAAATGAAAAGGTACGGAACATGTATACACTGCTTGCAAATATGAGAATAGCATTCACACACATTAGCGAAGACATGCTGAGGAAGATATTAACATCTTTCATCAGACCAACCTTGGAATATGCATCAGTAGTCTGGAATCCTCACCTCAAGAAACATACAGATAAGATTGAAAAACTTCAAAGGACTGCTACAAGATGGGTACCAAGCTTAAGGGATCTAAGCTATGAAGAAAGATTGGAAAAATTGAATCTGCCAACACTACAAGAGAGAAGAAAAAGAGGAGACATGATTATGCTATATAAATGCATATCAGGGAAAGAGAAAATAGACATAAATGAATATATAACCTATGGGGAAGTATCAGCAAGAAGACACTGCAAAAAACTGCATAAAAAGAGAGGTGATAAAGATGTAAGGAAATGTAGTTTCCCAAATAGGGCAACTGATCAGTGGAATGCACTACCAAATGAAATAGTGTGTGTCAAAACAATTCATAAATTTAAAGAGATGACAAAAATGGTTTAAGACACGGGACAGTACGAGCTTGACTCATTCCTGTAAAGATACAATTATAGGTAAGAAAAATTAGGTAAGAACACAAAAGCATGTTCTGAACTGCTGCAACCCATGATGCTTTATTCTTACTCTTGGCTAAATGTTTCATTTAATTCGTATAGCTGTAAGAAAAAATAATCTATACATATTTTTGCATTTTGATACGTATACATAGAAGCGGCGCTGATAGAGAAAACAAACTAAGAAGTGTTGGTGGAGGGAGGCGACAAGTGCAGGTGTTTCAGTATGGTGGTCGCAAGTCACACGATCGCGGAGATAGCTCCTCCACTTTCTAGAGCTCAGTAGTCTCTGCCCAAGGTCCACTGAGTACTCATTGGACCTTGACTCTGCCTTTGTGGTTCTTTTTCATCTCGTCCGTTGAGGCGATTGCGTTTTTGTTTCTCGGTGGTGCATTGTAAATTTGTAGTCAAAGGCAGTACGCTTTGTTTACACTGGTGCATTGGTCCCGATTTCAGCAGCTCAGAGGGCTTTAAGTAAGTCTGATTTACGTTTTCAGTCTAAGTTAGTCGTAGAATGGACTTTGTTTGATAAACTCTCATAGGTATACTGCGTTTTAAATTAAAACTTTTAATTTAACGGCCCAAATTTTGCTCCTTCGGTGGGTTACTTCACGTAACCCTGGAAGAAAGGAACAATGCTACTGGTCTGCATGCTTTCCACAGCACTTCTTTCTGACTAGCATCATAATCAAGTGTCAGTCTTTTTTCTTTTTTTTCTTTTTTAAAGTCAGCTTTCAAGATGGAAAAATGGGAATTTAAGTTAGAGAAAAAGAGGGTAAAATTTAGTTTCAGCCAAAAACAGTCACGAGATTGTTGTTTTTTTTTTTTCGGTATTTTAGACTTTGTCACAGGCATTCTAGTCGTAAATTTTTATTTTAACGTTACTCTTGAAGGTAAACCTAACCTTAACCTAACCTTCACAAGGCAGACTTCATAGCCCAACACTTCCATTCCATCCTGGGAACTCCCCCCCAGTTTACACCGCTTCTAGATGTCCATCAGCCTCCAGGGCCAGTAACTCATGATCATTCACTAGTATCCCTCAGCTACCCTTTCACCATGAATGAGTTGCCAGAAGCACTCCCCAGGCTGCGCCCTAAAACTGCAGTGGGACCAGACATGGTGCCAAATGAATTCCTGCAACATCTCCCAGCTTCCTACTTGGAATGCCTCCTTGCCATGTATAACAAGAGCTGGCAGGAGGGAATCTGCCCAGTGCCATGGAAGAATTCCAATCTCCTCCCCTTCCCTAAACCATCCAAAGACCCAGCAAATCCAGCTTCATACAGACCCATATGCCTTCTCTCCAATGTGGGCAAGCTCATGGAGCGGCTAGTAGCATCTCTCCTCTCTTGGTGGCTGGAGTCCAGGGATCTCTTGCATGAAAACCAGTGTGGTTTCCGACCAGGGCGTGGCACCATGGATGTGCTGCTGCAGCTGCAACATCACATCCATGACACATATCGTTGCAAGCAAGTTATGCTCACTCTATTCCTGGACATCAAAGAAGCTTTTGACAATGTGTCCCATCCAATGCATCCTTCACCGTCTACAAGAGTTTGATGTCATTGGAGCTCTGTTTTCCTGGATCCGAGACTATCTCACTGGCTGCTTATTCCCAGTTCGGATCGGTAGCACCTCCTCAACTTCGCAACCCATTCTCCGGGGTGTACCACAGGGTGCTGTACTCAGTCCCCTCCTCTTCAATGTTGCACTCTCCAGTCTACCCAAATATAAAGAATGCAGCCTACTGGTCTATGGTGATGATCTGGCCTTGGTTGTATGGGCCAATACAATGGAGAGTGCACAGCCCTCGCAGCAACATGCTGCCTCCACCCTTTATGACTGGCTTTGTGCCAGAGGTCTTCTTGTCAGTGCTGACAAAAGCGCACTAATGGTCCATACACTCAAGCGGCTCCCAGCACTTCCTGAAATCTGCCTGGCATCTATGGGGGTACCTCTGCATAGACATCACAAATACCTGGGAATGCAGTTGGATGGTCCAGTCCTCACATGGTGAACGCACACTGAACACCTCTGCCTCTCATGCTCCAGATGCCTGGACATCATGCTCCGTCTAGCAGATGTGAGCTGGGGAGCGGATCGTGATGTCCTTCTACAAGGAATCCAAAAAACGTAAGCAAATTTCATAGGAACTGTGACATCGCACGGTACATTGCCGCCAGCCGGCGAAAATATCTTGCTGTTATGGCAGTTATTTTGGGAAGATTGATTAGATCGGGTTAAATCTTTTCGAAAAATCCATAGCCATCATCCCACCATAAATTGAGCATGCGTCAACAAATTATCCTCGCGAAATTTGTTTGAATTTCAAGCCCAGTCGTCGCCAGTCATGGCCAAGTAGCCTACGCTGGAAAAAAAAAAAAAAAAAACGGGGGAGGGGGCGAAGCCCCAAGTTAGGATTTTAGATCTCAGGCAATTGCGTATGTGTAGTATGATAGGAGGCTGCTGCTGATGTCGTCCGTCTTTTTACACCGGAAAAAACTGTGCTTAACCCAACCAGTACAATGACTTATTTTATTTTTACCTCCGCCAAGGAGGTTATTTTTTTGCCGACATTGGTTTGTTTGTCAGTTTGTCTGTTAGCAGGATTACTCAAAAAGTTATGAACTGATTTTGCTGGAAATTTTTGGAGGGGTAGGGTATGGCTCAAGGAACAATCCATTAGGTTTTGGTGGTGATCCGGATCCAGGAATGTTTAAAAGGATTCTTTACCATTGCAGGATAGTGTCAGTTTCAACATTTTTGCTTCTAACGCGATAAATAATGCCTACAATGCATGCACAAAAATTACAGTATAACATCTCCGTAAGATCAGCCTTGGCGGAGGTTTACAGTCTCGGATTGCACTTGTTACTTTCATTTATTACCTCTGCCAAGGAGGTTATGTTTTAACCTGCGTTGATTTGTCTCTGTCTGTCTTAGCAGGATTACTAAAAAAGTCATAGACTGATTGTGATGAAATTTCGTGGAAAGGTGGGCCATGGGCCAATGAAGAAATGATTAAATTTTGGGGCAGATCCGGATCCGGATCCGTAGTATCCCGCACAATACCTCAAGTTTTCAGTGAATTTCAGTGAAATTTTGTGAAAAGGTGAGCAATGGGAGCCATGGACCAAGTAAGAATTGATTAAATTTTAGGGCGTAGATCGATCCGGGATTACTTTAAAAAGTTATGAACAGGTTTTGATGAACTTTTGTACAAGGAGTGAGCCATGGGCCAAGGAAGAAATTATTAAATTTTGGGGCGAATCCGGATCCGGAGGATCCCGCACAATATCTCCAAAAGTTCTGAATGAATTTCAATGATATTGTGTGGAAAGATGGACCATGGATCAAGGAATAATTGATTAAATTTGGGGCGCGGATCTGGATTCGAATCAGGATCCTGTATCCATGGATTCGGTTCTGGATTCTTTTTAATGGCATTGGCAGAGGTATGCGCTTTCTGAGTGCTTTCTAGTTTATTTATTTATTTGCTTATTTATTTTTTACTTTGGAGAGACTTGGAACTGGACGAGTTACATATATCCTTCATTTACCCTCACCACAAGAACTCCAGCATTTAGCTGTATGAGTGAACGTAGAAAAGAAAAGCATTCGAGAGGCGAATGCTAATCGCCCGCCTGAATATGCTGCTGGGCAAGTCCAAGATTTTGGCCATATCTTGATACCCTGAAGGTTTCATGTTGATAGCTCAAGCCGTTCAAGAGATATCATGCTAAAGGCCGTCGATAAAAACTAGTTGACCTTTGGCAGCCATTTTGGTGACCCTGACC
>JAGKTI010008482.1:0-33497 GCA_018397915.1 Birgus latro
TAGACAGACTGGGGTTGATCAAGAACAACCACTCTCAATACAGTAAGTCCTCACTACATATATGTCAGGAATTTGTTCCAAAACATCAGAACCTTTTTCATTCAACAAATACTGTAAACTGGCAGAAACTAGTAAACTTAATAGTTAACACTTTAATAGGTAATCATTTTGTAATTTACTGTGAACTACAAAAATAAAGAAAAAGAAAGGAAAAGGGAAAAGGGCAGCATACAATGAGAACTTACTGTAATTCATCCAAGGCAAGCAGTGTTATAAATTTTCAATCCCTTTTGAACCCTTTCACACTGATTAAATGACATTACTTCTTACTTAATTCCTACCATCTCTACACAGTTTAGGGGGTTAGATGCTACCTTTATTAACTGCTTCTTTAACAGCACACTCTCAAAATGATCTAGCAGCAAGCATACATATTAATGAAACCCGATTAATGACATCCTTGGGGTGAAGTTGTTAAACCCTTTTCAGTGTTGACAACTTTCATATTTCACTCTGGCTATGGTGATTTAATGTACTTTAGGGGAATCATCTTATAATGAAGGGGCTGATGAGGCTGTATCTAGCCCCACCACTATGAAGACTCTCCTCCACTCGGACTAAAAGATGCTGGTGGCGGCAAGAACAAATGACACAATTACACCACATCAATTGTGGTGACAGGATTAACATCACTTCAGATCTAGCTAAAAAATATTGATATATATATACAGTATACATAAAGGATGAAAACGAGATAAAAGAAAAGAAAGAAAGTTAGAAAGACAAACAGAATGGAAGAAAAGAAAAAAGAAAGACAGACAGACAGACAGACAGACAGAGAAACAACAGAAAAGGAAGAAAAAATCTGGTGTGTAAAATCTGACCTTTCTGGAAGGGTCCCTTGGCTGGTGTCTCATTGTCTTGGCAACACCCAAACTCTGTCTCACTACAACCCTTCTCCTCTGGTGAGGGCTTCTTCTTGCACTTCTTCACTTTCTTCTTGTCCTTCTTAGAGGCTGAAAGGAATTATCTCACAAATAATAATGATATGCATGAGACTATTAATCATAATCATCATCAGCAGTAGCATCTTCCTAGCCCTGTGTGTAAGACTAGCTTGTTATCAAAAATTAAAAAGAAAGTAGATGATGATATATTGTACTACAGTACATAATTCTGTATGGTGACTGTACATATACTGTACTGCACTGCAGCATAATAATTCTACATGCACCCATGCTCAGGCTCTCACTGTCTTATGTCCTTTCTAAGCCTCTAATTACTGTGCTTACCTATCTATTACTGTACTTGTTATCCATTATTAGCTATATATAAATAAGAAGCACATGAACTCACTCTGAACTCCTTAACATTTATATTAACCACTGACTTTTTTCTGTCTCATGAACTGAGAAACAGCATTCATTTAGTCACTTTAGATAAACTCTCCAAAAATTTTTCAGTCATGACTAAATCAAAACTGCTAACATGCTACAATATACATAGCAGCACTGTACTCAGTATTTCTTTAAAATCACAATTTTCTTTTCTTAGTTCTCACTACGTACTGAACAACAACCCAACCACAAAGATTATTCACCTTTCTCCATTGGTGCATCTCTTTCCCATCATCACCACCACCAAATCTTTATCACTAATACAAATGTACCTGAAACTGTTCTGTACAGCTGAGTAATCTATTCTCTCAATTCCCATTACTGTACTTACTGTGCACCATGCCAACCACAAATGCAGCTAGGCCACCCACCTTTCTTCAGTGGTGTCTCTTTCTCCACATCATCACCTGAGCTGAAGCCTGAACCCAGGAGACTAGACAGTCCCGACCCCCAGCTGCCTGACGCACCCCAGCCAGACCCTTCCCCAGATGCCTCATCACTTAGTGTCACCTGGTAGGGGTTGTCTCTTAGTTGTTGGACCTCTTATTTTCTTGTCTCCACAATTACCTATACTGTACTACTGGTAATTCTTGTGAAAAGTGGATATGATAGGTAATTAAAGTACAGTACAGTACTGAATTCTGAGCACAAGTTTAATGTCTTATTGGTTTCCTAGAAGCTTTGGTATATTTAGGTGCTGGAAAACTGTCATATGGCAATTACATGAACTGATTCAGTTCAAAATTACTGGTCATGTGTCAGCCACAGCCATTTGCACAATCTCTCCTGGCCAGCCATCCTGCCTGAAGCTGATATACAGGGATGTAATATCACACACTTCTACATGATGAAGTTTAGTGTGAGATATCTGGTGCTTTTATGATTAAGAAATGAAATGCTGAATAATAGCAAAAACGGTTTTTAAAATACATACTATTCATTCAGGATAGTTATTGTTTCAGCTTTCAGCAAACTATATATCCTATTCGAACTATGAACCAAAAATAATTATATAATACTTGAAATGATGAAGACTGCTACCCTTTAAAAAATACTATCATGCATTCAGTAACATAATTTTATATTGTACATCTGTGAGGCAAGTGCAGTATTAAAAAACACAGCAACTGTACAATATGTAATATTAACATAGTAACTGTACAGCACTTAATATTATGGATTTGATGCTAGTCATGGAAGCTTAATTAAGGGAGGATTGTTGCAGTGGAGTACCCCAAGCTCGTCACCTTATAAGAATTATAACAATTAATCTCTTCACTAAAGTAACATCTTGTTTGGATTTATTCCTGTTATCTTTGGATGGTCTGATTCAGCTTAAAGGAGACTTCTTATACTGTAAAGGTTAATAAAGGTTATACAGTACTACACCAAATCAGTTTAAGGTCTCTCCTATGCTCAATAAAATCTGAGGGAAATGGTAAAAATCCACCATCATATTGAAGCGATTAAAAATGCATTATGATCAATTCCTGGCATTGTCCCTTGACCAGGAATGGATAGTATTTACACAGCAGAAGGGCTTCTTGCACCAAAGAAGCGCCTCAAAACCAGTGTATACTGTATACAAATGCAAATCTGAACTGAATGATTGCTGAAATAAAGATTGTTCTCCACTGAAGTAGTTTACCATGGAGAATTTTAAAATAACTGAATGTTATAAGATTCCATGAAATAATGCTTATATCAAGTAATGTAAAAATTGACTTAAATTTAGAAAAGACCTGCAAAAGCCAACTTAAATATAGTAAAGAACAGTACTGTTCATCAAGTACTGTGCAATACTTTTATTTCTTTTATGGGTCCATCTGTATCACATGCAAACCTGTAGACTGGGTCTCCAAAAATACAGTGTGCAAAGCAAGCATAACATATCCAGGCAGCTGAGTCAGTGTGAAGTGTTTGGGTGTGACTGCTGGGCCACACTGGGGTTGATGTAGGAGCCAGGCAGCAGGGGCAACAATATATTCTTGTGGAGTTAGCAAGCTCTCTGACACCTCTTCCTTTACAATGTAGTTTTGCACATTACATCTTAAATATTCTCTTCTATGATACTGATGTATCAGTCTTGCTTATATATGTATATTTTTTTCTTGACTCTGAGGATAAATTAGATAACCTGTTCCCTAACCATTAGTTGGTCTATTGTCATACCATTCTAGAAAAAAAAAAAAAAGCCATACTATAGTTCACAGTCAGTAATGATAAAGAGTCTAATGGTAGGAGCTGGGGTGTGTTTATGATTTTAAAAAAATAAGAATTAAAATAATCTAACTGCTTCCTGCCCCAGCCAAGGATCAAACCTGGGCCTTTCCAGACTACATACTACTTCTCTGATGACTTTGTAAAACAAACACAGTTTATGTAAATAAAATCCAAGAAAATATTAATGCACCAAACATAAACTGATGTGGATGAGGTGTGCGAGTCCATACTAGGCAGACAAGAACATAACCCCATGTGTAAGAGCTCAAGATTTCTCCAGCAAATGTTTAACACAGTGTACATTTACCTCTTGGAGTGACCGCTTTCTACGAGTTTCAGTTCTATAGTTTTTTGTTAATTTACTCTCAGATGACCTCTTTTCATGTTCTTCAGTTGACGAAGAGTCCTCACTTGATTCATCCTAAAAATTATTTTTTTATGTTTAAAGAAATTGTACACCAAAATTCCAGGTGCAACATGATTTATTTCAAGCAGTCAGCAGATGTTAAACAATAAGAATTACAATGGTCTACAGCTTAGTGATACACTGAGTACTGTACTAGGGACCAAAGCAGAAATATTATCTCTTACTAATTAATCATGCAACAAAAATGCAACATTATAGGACTTATTCTGAATTCTGTTTCAACTACTTTTAGAGCAATATCACTCAAGACAATAATAGTAACCAGACACAACACAGCTTACATAAATCACTGAGTAAAAAGCCAGGAAAAAAGCTGGAAAAAAGAGAAAAACACGAATTCACAGACAGACATGGAAACACTAAAGCTAATGACAGTCACATTCAAAAACAAAATGCTAAAGTAACAGGCTCATTTGAATGGCTCACAGAAACACGAATGACATAAAAAACGTGTCTTTCATGTTTCTGAGAGCCATTCACAAACAAAACACTACCATACAGACTGAGGCAATTACATTTAAGGAGCATGTAATAATCCCACAGCATTTTAGAACTACAAGTATAGCTTTGTTCAAGCTTATCACTTTGGAACTATAGCTACTTTCAAACTCAGCATTTTAGAACTAAAGGTACATTCAAACAGCATCTTAGAACAACAGTTCTGAAGAGCTACATTCAAACTTAGCATTTTAGAATGACTTAATAGCTACTTTCAAACTCACATTCATATTCAGCACTTTAGACCAACAGTTACATTCATACTCACATCGTACTCACCACTTCCAAGTTATAGGTATATTCAAACTCACATTCAAACTCCACATACAATTAGGTATTCAAACTCACAGCTGTAGACATCATCGCCTTTCCCTCTGCCTCTTCTTCCTCTGCCTTGGTTGTTGTCTCCACCATCTCCTCCTCCTCCTCTGGGGTTGTGGCATCCTCACCCTCATCATCCTGAGTGACACCAAGAACGTCACCAACATTACCACAAGATAATCTCCTTCAATACAGCAATGTCTTTTTATAATCTCTTCTTTCTTTCCCGAGTAAATTTAATTCTGCTAAGGGAAGGAAGGTAAGAATAAGGAAAAATTAGCACCAAGCCATAATTTGGCTATATGACACTCTGGGAGTAGATGGAAAATAAAGGCTTGAAAAACCAGAAATACTGTATCAAGAAGAGAGGTAGGACAGAAGAGCAGAAGAGGACAGTCAGGAGAGAAAAACTGGAAACAAAAAGGCCCGTTTCAGTCGCCTCTTATGACATGCAGGGATACTGGGGAAGTGCTCTTTTCCCACCCTCTCCAGGAGGATCTGCTCAAGGAAGACTCTCTGAACTGGAAGGATTAAAGGGAGTCTTCACTAATCTCTTTTTTTCTATTTTTTTTTTCTATGTGTCCGACTCTGGGCATAGGCTTTACAGCCTGCTATCAAGGCCCAGTCATCCTCCTACATACCATACACCTCTACATGTCACCACTTCGGCGCTTAACACCCACCGTCCATATTGAATACATGCTAGGGCTGTCTCATACAGGACTGGTGTATTGGTATTAGCAGGGTTATTTTTACGACATGTCGGCGGGTCTTCTGGTAGATCATTAAAGCCTGATTTAATGAAATTCAAATCCTTAAACTGTTCCCTGCACCAGCGAGGATTCGAACCTGGGTCCCACGGGACTGCAAGCCAACTCTCTACCGATCGAGCTACCGCCTCCCCCGTGAAGTATGTTGCTCTTCAAATCTGTACTGAACCATCTGGTTGCATCATGACAAGCATGAATTAAAAAGATATCATTGCTGTGAAAGGGTTACCTCAATTTCCAGTTTTTACATGTCAAAGGAGACCTCAGATATATGCAGATGGTCAGGGGTATGAAGTACAGCTAGGATTCCAAAAGCTTGAAGGGTGTGTGAATGTGTGTCTGGCTCATACCACTGAGTATGCTGCTGATGGTTCTCCCTCTTTTGTACTCTCCTTGTTTTCTGCACACTTCCTCAATTTATCCTTAGATGTATACGATGAGCTAGAATGATGGTAAGGATAATAGATGTTCTTGGGGGCATGAGTATGAGAGGAAGGGAAGACACAGGTACAGTCACGCTCCCTAATTTAGACCCACCCCGAGCCAAGCCCAGAGCTGAGGAAGGCAGTAGCCACGGCTCTTAAACGAACGCGTTTACTAGCCCCCCCCTCCCCCACTCAACCCCTCAAACCTCTCCTCCCTCTCGCATCCAACATTCATTCTCCACCTTACTGCATTCCTTTCCACCCTCACCTCTTATGAAACAATCATTTACTGAAGAGGACAATGCTGGACAGTATTAGACAGTAGATTTTGGAAAACATAGGACATAAAAAAAGGTAAGACCTGAATATATTATTTCTCTTAATAAATAAATGCGTTCGTTTAAGAGCCCTGGCTACTGCCTCCCTCAGCTCTGGGCCTGGATCGGGGTGGGTCTAAATTAGGGAGCGTGACTGCACATCTCTTACAAAGAATGGATAAGCCTGCTTGCAAAATAAGTACAGTAACTGGCAGAGGAATCACCACACCCTACATTAATACAAAGAGGGAGATTTCTAGCCCCTTTCACCCACTTATGTGAACTATGGAGAACAGGCAGGTAGTATCATATATCTACTATCCTCAGGGCTTATGTCATACTGTACTTATGGTATATACCTGGTAATACTCTCAGTTTCTACCTATTACTGGCATTACAGAACTGTACTAAGTTACTGTTCTGCCAGCTGGGACACATTTATACTGGCTATTAACAGATGATATGCTTCAGCTGAGGGAAGCACCTTGGCCCCAAAGGGAAATTATCAATACTTCCAAGCACTGGGGGGGAAAAAAAAAAATAATAAAAAAAAAAAGTGAAAGCCAACCCATATCATCCCCTTTGAGCTGACCTGTAGGGGTCTGAGGTGAGGTTATCATAGTTCAGAACATATCAGAGCACATAACCTGCCCATTATTCTTCCTGGGATTACACCATCAACCAAACCTCTGCAAACCCATGTACAGTCAAAGACAAAAGTCATGTCGTGAAATTTGGTGAAAATATCTGATGGAAGACTATAGTTTTGGAGCGGCCTGCTTTGATGGTAGAGATTTCATAATGTTTTGAGTGTTGCACTTAATCTTCGGACAAAACCGTGACACAACTTTTGTCTTTGACTGTACATAAGACAACCCTGCCACTTCAACCAATGCTTTTTGACCACTACTTAATTCAAAGCACAGTTAGTAAGCCTTAGCCTTTTGCTGTGGTTACTGTGCTTGAGTACTTTATTCAAGCATACACCAGAAGGTTTTGTTCAAATGAGAAAAGTCTTAGCAACTAGAAGTTTTAAAAAACAGTCTTGGGCAACCTCCCCCTCCCCTCCTTTTCTGCTACTGGTACACAAAAGAATTTTATCTTCACTAACCCTAGACAATCTTATTTAGTTAAGATGTCAAAGAATTAAGTCTGCTGCTTCACTTAGTAACTTCACTAAGCTGCATGTGAATTAACATTTTTTTTTTTTCACCTAAAGTTGCTTGTGATACATTACCAAATTACTCTGTATTAAGAAATGTATTTCTGTGCTTTTAACCTTTCAATCAAGAAACAGAAGCATTACCAAATTACTCTGTATTAAGAAATGTGTTTCTGTGCCTTTAACCCTTCAGTCAAGAAACAGAAGCATGTGTCACTGTAAGGTGTTAAAGTTGGATTCTGCCTGCCCACAACCAGTAAATGAGGACCGATTATAAAGTACTGTATTGCATTATAAACTACTTACTCATAAATGGCTTAAAAACAGAAAAACAGCTATCACAACATCATACTTTAGCACAAGAAAGATGTACCAATGACTTAATGACTAAACTTTACACTGAATGTGGTAATATTACAAATCGGACAAATACTAACCTCATATTCACATTCCAATTCATCATTACTTTCCATGTCGACATCACTATCTCCTCCTAATATTTCATCTGTGAGAAAATGATCAACTACAGTACAGTATTTAAGGTCATATAATTCAGCATTTCATAAAAGCACACAATACAAAAATGGAATAGTAACAACAAAATACTGCATTTACTGAAGACAAACTACACTGAGAAATGGAGGAATTATGCCCATACAGTATAATGAAAATACTACTACCATCTGAGCAATTCACAGCACTGCAAAAATTAAGCATCATATTCATATCAACTACTGTGGCTTTCTTGTGACTATTCCTTACCTCTTATATCTGGATACAGACCCTTAATAATCTCTTCTATGTTATTTGTGCAAACTATATTGATACTGGAATGGCATCAAGACCATAAAACACAAGTGTAAAGTACTGCTGCTGTTGCTCAACCATGGCCTGTCTCATTGAGCAGACATGTCAACTGCAGTTAAGCAACCATCCCTATAGAGTTGTTCCATAGGTTCCCAACACCACTGACGTTGTGTCTGCATCTTAGTGTGGCATGTGCTGTGCAGTGCTCCATTATGCATGCTATGCTGTATGGTCCTTTTCTACAAGCTGGGCAGGTGTTATCTGTGACTCCATTCAACCCAAATCTAAGCTGGTAGGTGAGGAGGGCTGAGTGATGTCCTGCTCTATGCCTAACTAAATGAACTTGATCATCTCTATTTAAGGACACTTCAAGTGTGCGAATGTCAGGAGGGAGGGGGACGTGTAGCATGGTGTTGTGACTGAGTTGTTGTGTTGCCCTGTGTATGAAGTGAGTATGTAAGTGCTAATTCATTGCTAGTGTTGGAATGTATGAAGGTGGGATATTGTTGTAGGGGGTTTGATAATGTTTGAGAGGTGACTGTTCTGTGCCTACTTGTGCTGTGTGTCTCTGTCATCCAATGACAGATATTGTGTACTGGCACAGGCTGCTGAAAAGAACTGTGTGCCCCTGTTATTAAGGTAGTCTCTGACAGGACTTTAGTTTCAGAGTGTAAGTGAGCTGTGAAGTGGTTTTGATGCAGCCAGTGGTGATGCATAGGGAACTGTTGTGTATGATTTGCAAGGTTTTGTAGAGAGTATAGATAAGATGGCAGCCCAAGCTGGGGAGGCATAGGACATTACTGATTTGATGTACTGTTTGTAGAATAAGGAGAGTGTTTATTTTAGTTGCCCAAAGTCTGGCCTGTAGTTGCCTTGAGTGCACTGAGTCTAGAGGCATACTGCCTCTTGATGAAAAATAAATTGGAGGGGTCAGATATAAAAGCCTCAATCGGTTTCCTTAGGGTAGGGATGCTCTCTTAATTAAAAGAAAAAATCTGGAAATAGCAGCAATAGTAGAAGTAGTTGCTGAAACCCCAGACCCATCTGAATGTGAACCCAGTGGACTGTGGGCTGAAGCTGCCCTTCTTCTGCAGTCCACCATCCTTCATGGGAAATAAGGAGGAACTGAGGGATGTTTGTAGGATCAGGGTGTGAAAACCACTTGGTCATATCAGATGCACATTGTCATACTGATGCCACCACATGAAAGCATCGCTCCCAAGCACCCAGGAGGTGGCAAGAAAAAAATATGAAATACATCATCATATAAAGAAGTTATGGAAATGGTGCTAGAAAGCCTCCTACGCTGATGAGAATATAAGCTCAAGACATACACTTGAAAAATAATAAACAACTCAATGAAGGTACCTGTGCCACATGGATGGTTATTGCAGGAGTCAATGGAGTAGGGGATGATGTTTCCGTCGCACTGCACTGCCGTGGCCAATTTGGTTCCCACATAGCAGAATATTTTACGGTGCTTTGTACCTCCTCCACATTCCTTGTCACACTGCACACAGACACAGACACACATTTATTGCTGAAGGTTTTAGCACAGTGCAAAAATTATCCACAACTTGCAGATACTAAAGTTCTATTTTTCACATGCTATGTGATTTTAAAAATACAAATTAATACCCACGATAAATGCTGTACCAGTATTTCATAGCTCACAACAGCATATCACACTATAGTGATTACAATCATATATCAACATGTCACCTGCATACTAACCACTTTCACTACTCAAGCCTCATTCAAGTTTTTCTTCTAGCTAATGACAAACAGTTACAAACAAGTAAGACACTCTTAGCAGTTAAAGAGATACAGAGAAGACTACCAAGTGCATATAAATCAACATGACTAACCCTGCTCCAAGGGCCAGCGAACCATTTCCCTTGGCAATTCTTGGTGCCGTTACAGGCCTGAGACTCGGCGAAACGTTTGTCTTTGTCACAATTGACCTCCTCTACTGACTGGACCTGACCCGACTCCCACACTCCACACAGAACCTCCCGGGTCTGTACACCCTCACCACAGTCAGCTGAGCACTGGGGATACCAGGTGAGAGAACAAGATGTATGTATGGTCCATTCCAAAATAGAAACACACCTGGCCATGAGTCATAATCTTCCACACTTGGCTATACTCCCTCAAACTAACTTCATTACCTGTAACTATAGTCCAATTCAAGACAGCATTACTTTACAGTTACTGGTGGTAGAGTTTAAGTGAGAGAATATGGGAGCATGGGCAGGTGAGGATGCATGTGCAGTGTACTGGCATGGCAAAGTTATGTAATGATACTGTAAGTCTTCATAATATACTACCTATTCTGACATTTTTTTTTTTTTTAGTCTAAGGTACAGTAAATTATTTTCAAAAATGGCTATTACAATCCTACTGCCTACTGTCCAGCCGATTTGCCAGTTTCAGCCAATTCACAGTTCCAGTTGTGTGGAAAACATTGCGATACTATGCAAAACATCCCAAACAATAATGACAACTGTCTTTATATCAATTAGCTACAAAGACTTTCAGCATAGTATCAACAATATTCCACTACAACAATTACACATCATTCTGGAAAGACATTTACCTCAATACAGCACACTGACAACTAAACTGAAGTAGACTCTGGGCAATGACTGACTAATTTCATCAGCATTATCTCTCTCTCATGACTGGGATAATGCTAGTATTTTATTCTGGGTGTTAGATGATTTTATTCACCTGAACACTAATCATAACACTATGACAGTGTTAACACACACAATGTGATGTATACTGTCTGTAATTAACACCTGTATAGGATTTTATATTATACAAAAGTTAATTACTGAACCAAGATGCTGGGGACTTGAATGCTGAGTGAATGAGTGTGTGGCCCATTTCACTGGGCATGCTGTTGATTAGTTCTCCCACTATCATTTTTCCCCCTTTTTCTTCCTTACTGAATCCCACCTCATTCCACCCGTCAGTGGCAAAGAGAGGTAGGATGATAATAATGATGATGGTGATAAATGATGTAGTATGCTGCAGTACATTCAACTCCACAACTAATATGATAATATCACCACAACTAATCATCAATTTAACTTATTAAGGTCAGGGTCACTGCTATTTGCAAACAGGATAATGAATGAAACTTTTCACAACTTAGCTTCAACTTTCAGTCACATTTGGCAGTGGTGTTGGTGAATGCAATAATCATTAACTTGAGCATTATAAGAATAGTTACCATGGAATCTTCGTTGAGCTCCAACCTCCCCAATAAAGCTAACCAAGTCTGATATTCTTTTTCTTCCCAAGCAAAAATATGAACTGCAGAAGCAGCCTATAATTATGACATCCATTCATCCATCCATTATCCAATCCTATGTCACCCCCAGAGGAGTGTAGGAGCCTGGGGCTAGGCAAGTTGGTCTTGACATTTAATTTTAAGATGAGTGACCAGCCTCACTCATCCCTGAGTGCCATTACGTGAGCAATAAACCCCAACCATCCCTTGGATATAAACCTTCACCGGCTCAATCTGATTGGAGCACCATAATTACCCACTAAACCACCAGGCACCAAAATTTGGTTATGTGGTTACCACCCAGCCAAGTCATAAAAATATCCCCACCAATTTCAAGTACTGTACTTACAGCACTCCACTCAGAGGCATACCAGCGGAACTCGCACTCAGTGGCCTCAGAGCAGTTGCGGGAGGTGTCAGGGCGCCGGGAGGCAGGGCAGTAGTCCTCATCCACCACCTTGCCCTTCTGACTCACACACAGCACTGACCGTGACTCATTGGTCAGCCCACAACCATTGCTACACTACAGGGGGTGTAGAAAGAGGGTGTATGAGTATATTCATGTCCTAAAGGCTCTAGGCTGAGTATAATCATCTGGATATAGCAAGAATAAAATTAAATGAATCAATAGTCAGACCATAGCTGTTGCTAAAGTACGCAAGTTAGGAAAAGTTAGTGTAATTTTAATTACGCTACCACCACGTGAGTTAATTCAAGTCAGGAAGGTTTCAGAGTTGTGTAGCAAGACCCTAAGCTGGAGGTAGTAAGAATAAAAACTACTGGTCAGCCCTTACCCACTGTTACACAAAGAGGGGGACTGAAAAAGTGAGTGTGGTTGGTATAGGTTCTCCACTGAGAATGGGGATGTCTTTTTCATTTTGTTCTTGCCATCTCCGGATGATTTGATTCAGCTTTGAATAGGAATTTTCAGACGGGAGGGGCCAGATACAGTCTTAGTAAACTTGCTCTATAAGAGATGCCTTTCCTAAGTTGAATAGGAAAGTCTAGTAATGGCAAGAATAAAACATAAAGGACATCATCGGTATTCAAGGGGTTAATGGGAGAGACAAAATGCAATCACAAAAAAACTATGGGAGCCTACTGACTCCTGTATTGCTCTGTCTTTTAATTTAGAGTAGAATAGATTAGTAAGAATCTCCACACATCCTCCCAATGTAATGAAGTCTTTTCACATTTCATTCTTGTTACTCACAGTTTCTTGCTCTTGTTGTTGTTTAAAGGAGCCTACTTGTCTACTGGGCATGAGATAACTGAATTTCAGTACAGTACATCCTTCAACTTTGCGAATCACCAATTTTGCGAGGTAGTTCCAAGTCATTTATTTTTTAACATTTATGAACTTTGCGAGCGATCACACACTTTGCAAGGTCGAGTGGTGGGAAAATCGTCTTCCCGCACTACTTTGCCACGCGGAGTAGTGACGTTGTGGTTCACTGGGCGTACTGTGCCTCCTAGTTCGGTGTTCTGCCGCCCCACCACGTTTGTTTACACCACAGTAGTTGAACCCAAGCCTTGCCCCGCCACCAGTTTCCGTTCACCACGCCAGTCTTCACATCAGTGCAAATATGCATTTTTTTCTTTTTTATGTTTCTTACCTATGATGTTTTCATAATAATATTACTGTACAATACATCAGTCCATGTTTGTTTCATTTATCATCATAAAATTAAGAGGTAGAGTCGAGAGAAAGAGTGGGAAAAAGTGCTTACCTTGGGGTGATGTCGACCAATTTACCTTTATTGCATATATTTAATTGTTTCAACTTTGCAAATTTTGATTTTGCGAGGTTTTTTGTCGACCATATTCTCGCAAAATTGGAGGAAGCACTGTACTGTACAGTATTAGTTTGAGATTACACAACAGGGTAATCCAATATTACACAACCCATCAAGGACTACATAAACAATAGGATTAATTGGGTTGCTGAAGGGATACTTCAAAAGCATACAACCTACTGAAGACCATAAACAAAACAATACATAAGTACCACCAAAATATGATGCACATAATCATACTGTACTTACTATTGATGGAAATGTCCATCAGCTAATGCCACAAACTCTGAAGGCTTGAGTGATAAGCTTTACATCTCACTGGACATTCTACTTCAATATTTTTCTCTTCGTTCTTACTGTGCCTACCCACTAGCATCCTCAATGCCCAAGATGCTTATGCAACTACAAGTATTGCCGAATCATCCTTAGCATTACAATGCAGTACTGTACATGCACCCAGGGCTGATTTAAATTACGATACAGAGCATTGTAAAACATCTGGGCATCACAGCTCTGACTAAATCATGTGCCATGACTTTTAGGGAAAATTTTTTGTTGGATAACAGCCAACCCAGATAGATACTGGTATAAATCAAGAGTTACAAATCATGATAATAAATCTTCCTCATTTTTCATGTCATTGCATATCTTTTGACCTCTCCTTTTATCCATCTTAATATCTTACCTAAGTTGTTGCTGTTGATGTTGCTCAACCCTGGTCTGTTGGTCAAGGAAACTTGTTGACCACAAGAAGGCAACCACCACTATACGGCTGCCCCAAAGGTTCCCTATACCATTGATGTTGTGTCTGCATCTCAGTGTGGCATGTGTTGTGCATTCCTTCATTATGTCTGTTATACTGTGTGGGGTATTCTACAAGCCAGGCACATGTTATCTGTGATCCCACCCAACCCAGATCTAAGCTGGTTGCTGAGGAGGGCCGGATGATGTCCAGCTCTAAGCCTAGCTAGGAGAACTCGATAATTTCTAAATAAGGACACCTTCAACGGGTGGAAGTCAGGAGGGGGTCTCGTAGTATGGTGTTGTGATCAAAGTTCTGTATTGCTCTGTGTGTAAAGTATGTAGGTGTTAATTCACTGCTAGTGCTGGAATGTATGGAGGTGGGATATTGCTGACGAGGGTGAGATAATGTTTGTGTAGCGATTGTTTTATGTGACTAACTGTTCTGTGTGTCTCTTATACATAATGACTGAGGTGGTGTGTACTGATACAGGCTGCTGCAGAGAAATGTGCGCCCCTCATATCGAGGTACTCTCGGACAGGGAGGACTTTCATTTCAGAGTGTAAGTGAGCCATGGAAGTGGTTTGGTGCAGCCCATGGAGATGTGTAGGGCACTGTTCTATATGATTTGCAAGATGTTGTAGTGGGTATTAGACAGAATGGGTGCCATAGGACATCAATGACCTAATGAATTGTTTGTAGAGTATGGAGAGTGTTTCTTTTTATTGCCCAAAGTCTAGCCTTGCAGTCTGGCCTGCGTGCACTGAGTTTATGTCTGTTAATGTTGGTGATGGGAGTATTGTTTGATATGCTAAAGTGTTCCTCTGCTTCTTCAGAGAATTTTGTCCAGTCTGCTTTTTGTAGCTTGTGTATGTGAGGCATCAATGCTCTGATAAGGACTGTGATTCTATAGTGATAATGATGGGGAGATGATTTGTAGCAAGTTTGGGTTTCATTCACTAGCGGTGGTTGAGTAAAACTGTTGGTGAACAAAATGTGATGTCTGGGGAGGAGGGGTAGCAGTTTGTCTGGAGTGGGATTAGAGTATATTGCAAAACATCACTGAGAATGTACATGTTGTTGACTTGTGAAGCAATGTCAAGGCCTCGGTGGTTGCTCTGATTGTGTTCGTACCAAGTAGAGTTAAAGTCCCAAGCAATGACAGAATTAGGTTTATGTGCTAGGGGAAGAAGCTGAGGGTTGTACTGTGCTGGTACAGCATGGGAAGTGCCAGGGGAATACAAATGTTAAAAATGGTGATTTCTTGTTTGTGACCAGATGTGACACCAAGTGACTGTATTTCTGAAGTTGTTTCAATCAGGAAAAGCAATTGTGTTGTGTCTATGCAGAAGACTGCTGGATAAATATATATAATATGCAGAGAACTGCTGGATGAATATACGTAATGGGGATGTCTGAGTGCATGTGTAAGTAGTTTCTGATTTGGGGGGTCTGATGTGTCAGTTTTGTTTCTTGTAGGAGTGCTATGTGTACAATGTGGTCCCTAAGGAATTGTTCTATTCATGATTTGCAGAGGTTGTTAACATTTAGCTGTAGTATTTTTATGTGTGTTCAAGGCAGAATGCATGTGTGCATGTGTGTGTATGCATCAGGAACTGAACTGTAATGTCTGTGGTTGCACAAGTGGGAGGGTTGTTAGAGGGGAGGGTGGGGGGAAAGTTGTGCTTGATGTGACAGAAGTGTTTGTGGATGTGTTGCACCTATCACACACCCACGTGCTGTGGTGTTGTTTGACATTTGTTAGTGTAGTATATGTGATGTACATCCACTGTCTGTATGAGGTGCAGTGAACAGATCCACAAGTATGACTTGAACTTGTGATGTGTAGGAAACAAAAAGGGTTATGTTTTGTGTTTGGGGAGCAGAACTGTTCTTGATGTCTCTGGCTAGTGTGAGAAGCAGGGAAATTACCACCAGAAGGTTATATCCCTCAGTGTAAAATACCAGCATAGGGAGTGGCTGCCCCCATACAGGAGATGGTGCCCTCCCGGGCTGAACCTAGGTCCTCCTCACAGGATGCTAGGTAGGGTAAGTTGGTTCTGTTCCCAAGCAGGAGGTGCATTTGCTTCTCTCCACCCAGGGCAAAAGCAGCATCACAGGAAAGCCAGTTGATCCATTTTCCATTCTCATAAATCCTTCTATCAACAGTCTCCTCCACTCTCCAGCGAACTCACCCCAGTCCAATCCGAGGTGACCCAATCAACTCCGGTGCAGGGGATGCGTTCACACGGCTTCTCCGTCTCTGGTTTCTCATCAGAACAGGCCTCATCTTCCAATACTCTCACCACTCCATCCTCCACAACATGACACGTAACCTTGCGGTGCTGCCTTCCAACTCCACACAGCTTATTGCACTGTGACCACACAGTTCTCATTAACAACATGCAATACAGTACTGGTATCTACTGATTAACTGTATTGTAAAGAATCCACATATTCAATGACTGGGTACTGTTTTCACTAAATGCTATGCAGTGCAATCAATAGTCTGAATATTAAGTTAAATAAAGATCTTCACTTTAGCCTTACTTTTGCTCCTTCTGGTATTCACTCACCGGTGACCAATCCCCAACATGCCAGGTGGCACAGTTGGCATCCCTGTTGCACTCCTGAACAGTGGGTGGTGGTGGTCCAAGTTCGCTGTGACACACGGCCTCATCCACCACAGACAGTCGGCCCTCAGCAAAGGTCTGACCACAGTACACGTGTCGGAATTGCCAACCAGGTGTGCCACATGAGCTGGTGCATGGTGACCACTCCCCCATCTGCCATCTGAGATTAATGCATAAAAATAAATGTTACAGTTAAACTTCACATTACTGTATAGTTGATTAGTTCTCCTAACTTATTTCTTTTTGCTCTTTGACTCTACCTCACCTCATCCTTGGATAGGAAAAAGAGGTTGAGAAGATGGTGTTATACAGTAGTTATTTTGCCATAACTTGAATATTTTCATCCTTTTGCAGTTTATTAGTCATAGCTGGATTGCAGAATAAAACAATACTAAGGCTCTATATCCTGTACACAGCACTTCTCAATGACTAGTGCTGTGCTCTTGTGTTAATCAATTACAGTACTGCTACCAAGCATACCACACTATGGTAGCCTCACCAAGGACTTCCATACCTCATTGGGAATAATTATGGAACTGTTTGTTACCATTACCATTTTTCTACTGCTGACCACCATCATCATCAACATTAATATTATGAACACCACCACCACCACCACCACCACCACAATCATCATGACTTTTTTCCCACCCACACATAGAGTGAGGTTGGATTCAGAAACATGAAAAGAGAAAGTATAAAAATAGAAGAACAATCACAGAATACCCAGTGAAATGATTCACACAATCATTCTACCTGAACTTCAGCTATGTACAGTCATGGAAAATAGCTTGCATACTACTGCATCTTCTTTTCATTTAAGGCATGTTTGTCTTTTTCCTCTCAGACACATTATATCAAAGAGACTTATCTATGAGTAGAGAAATATCTAAGCCTCTCTTAGCTTAGGAATCTTGGCCACCAGATCTGTGAAGTAGATGAGGTAATATATTAGGAAAACTTTTGTCCCTGGCTGTACACCTGTGCACCAGAGGACAAAGCTAGGGAAGTATGGTCATTTCACGTCTTGCTGGATACAGTTTGTAGCCTTGGGTCATACAGGCAGCACTGACACATCAGTGATCCTAGACTTTAGCAATGTATACTTGACACATCATTGATCCTACACTTTAGCAATGTATGCCTGACACATCAATGATCCTAGACTTTAGCAATGTATGCCAGACACATCACTGATCCTAGACATTAGCAATGAACAACAAACATCATTAACCCGCCCAGTCCCGACCGTTTTTTTTACCTGCAGATCCCAACCAATTTTCGACTTTTTGTTTTTTGGCTCAAACTTCCGCTTTTGGTGAGAAACATCGAAAATTCATAGAGAAATCGCGCTCCTGAGCTTAAAAATGTTGATAAAGGTGACATTCAGTCTTATGTTTTCCTTCTTTTCAGGGTACCTGGCTAAAGAAAACGAACTATGGAAGAGTTAACTAATTCAAGCCACTTTATATTACGTATTTATTTATTTATTTGGTACAAATTTATGTGTAGTACAAGTCTATATTGGTTTTCACACAATAATATAGGCGATAAAAGCATTGTTCATTCACCCAAAACCCCAGTAAATTTCACCTTCCTTTATGACATTACCACCTCATCACTTCTGTTTGTTTCTACCTCTAGCTTCTTTGTCCTCCACCTCAGGAATCACTTTCACCGTGAATTTCGTCACTGGAGACACCGTGGGGCAACATACCTTTACTGGCCAGGTTACTGCTAACAGGTGAATTGCCCAGTGTGGGGGGGAGGGGTGGGGTGGTAGGTGGGACCAGGCAGTATCCCCACTTGAAAGCAGGTAGAGGAAGGTCTCCCACATATGCCTACCAAAAATCACCCATGAATGTTGAAAAATGTGCACACAATGGGCCTTGCAACTAAGTGACGTATGATGCATATCGGTGAGTCTGTCCAAAGAAAAAAGTAGCGACGTGCATCGTACGAAAGTGGGACTCGGCGGGTTAAAGAAAACTGCACGAGGCTTGGCAAGGATAGTTGTTCCAGATCCTGTTGGATTCAGGTCCCAGTCTTGTATCACACAGGTAGCAGTCACTCATTATTCATTTTAAACATTACCAACCTATGACAAAGAACATCAGTAAAGTAAACCATATGAGGCTGGGTAATAATGGTCAATACAGGTTCTGTTGGATTTAGGTTGCAGTCTTGGGTCAAACAGGCAGCATTTCCACATCCATTCATTCTAAACTTTTCATCCAAAACTTCAACAATGTACAATTATCATTCATCCATAACTTCAACTATACACAAATATCATTCATTTAAATTTTCAAAAATGTACAACTATCATTCATTCAAAACTTCAACAATGTACAACTCAGAACACAGTAAAGTAAACCATACGAGGCTGGGCAGGGATGGTCATTGCAGGTCTTGTTGGATTCTGGCTGCAGTCTTGGGTCACACAGGTAGTCATCCACGGCTTGGAAGTCACTCGTACGGACACAGGTCACATTCCGGCTCATGTGGCCTGGGTGGAAAACATACTACTCATTACATACAACTAACATTCAACATACAATATCCATCAGTCACTTAACCCCCTGAATATCACGAGTCCTTCCTAAGCTGTGCATAGCCCATATTAACACTCTTGCTGCAGTTGGTACAATCTGGGCATTTTATTCAGGCAAACTCCTGATGACTTTGTTCAACCATGAGAAATCACAGCTGTCAAAAGTTTCAAAAAGTACCACTAGTAATCCTTTGATTTTCTACAGTCAAAAGAAATAATACCAGTCAATAATTAAATGAGTATGATATCATGGTAATGTATGGATGAAATAAGATACTATACAGTATATCCCCTTGTTTACAAGATGTTTTCACAAGATGAACAAAATTATTAATGGACTACAAAAATAATAATTACTGTACTAGTATTTAAAAAAAGGCTGCAGGGATTAAGCACAAGAACACATACTACCATTCCAGGCACAAATAAAGACCACCACTGATTACAGACACTTGTCAGCATCTAGTACTGCATGTGTTTAGGACAACTGCCGCCTTATATCAGAAGGAAAAACATGGCCTTACATCCTAAATAAACAGAGCATGGCTTTACAGAAAAAACAAAGCATGACCTTACAACTAAAAAAAAAAAAAAAAGAACATGGCCTTACAGCTCAAAGAAAAGAACATAGTCTGACTGCTGAAGTAAATAAGAACTGGACTTACAGGTGAAAAAAAAAAGAACATGACCTTGCAGCAGAATGAAATAGAACATCTCTGAATAACTGAAAGAATAAAGTATGACCTTGAAGCTGAAATATTACATGGCCTTACACCTGAAACAAACAGAACATGACCTTACAACTAAAAGAAACAACACACAGCACTCACTCACCTCCACCGCACTCCACTGAGCACTCTCCATAAGTGTCATACAACCAGTCATAAGTCTCAGCTTCAGCTTGTGTCACCTCCTTTGGTACGCTGTACTCATAAGCAATACCCAGGTTGGTTTCTTGATAAAGAAGCTGTCAAGGAAACAAAAGTCTGAGCATCACCATTATACAGTCCTAATCCCATTTCTAACTTTAAAAAAAAAAAAAAAAAAAGGAGAAACAGGAACAGGAAAGCATTAACTTCTGTACTGCAGCAACATACAGTATTAGTTTAATTTATTCTTTCTACCTCCACAGAATATAATTCACCAAAGAAAAGATTTTCACACAAAAGGGGTTATTAAAAACAGTTACCTCTCCTGTCTGAAAAATCCTCCTAAACAAAATGAAATCACCTGGACACAAAAAGAAGAAAAGAAATACGATGTTCTTGAGCTGAAGGGGTTATCGGGAGTACTATAATAAAAAATACTAGGTAACAGAAAAAAAAAGAAAAAACTTCTGAGGGATATTTAAGTCAGAGAAATTTAGAAAGCTTAAGAACCATTCTAAGATGTAGCAATCTGAAAAAATTGAACACTGTTTTGAGCTTGAACAATTTGAAAAGAAAATTTTCATGGTAGCCGGGGAACTCTGTATATAATAATACTAATACTATTAAAAATATAGTCATTCATGTTCTGAATGTTTATCCATACTTCTAGGTATTAGCAGAAAGCCAACTTACAGGATAGTTGAATTTTATTACTTCTTTTCTCTCTTCCTCTTCCTCTCTCATTATATATTTACATAAAGTATCTACATATATAGCTATTTGTACTGTGTATACAGGTGCACAGACACCACCTTAGCCCCCATGCACAGGATTGGGTCATTTCTGGCTGATGAGTTACCATGGAGAGAGTGGGGGAATGGTACCTAGTGAGAGTATGTTAGTGGAAGGTACTAACACTTTCCCACCCCTACCACTGCAACTTAACAGCCAGAAATGATCCAGTCATGTCTGCCAGGGCCAAAGTGGTGTCTGTTACTTCTGTCTGCACCTGTACATTTTCAGTTTTCTTTTACCCATGTACACTACTAAATTTTCTTTCACTATTATACACGTGCACAAAATTACTTCTTAAAAATTACCAAAGGATATAAGAAAACACATAAAACTTTTAATTCTGCTGCTGCTATGAATGTCCTTCTGTTCTTTTCTTTTCTCTTTTTCTGTTTATATCCAAGGGATGGTTGGGGTTAACTGCTCACATAATGCCACTCGGAGAAGAGTGAGGCTGGTCACTCATCTTAAATATCTGGACCAACTTGCCTAGCCCCAGGCTCCTATGCTCCTCATGAGGCAACACAGGATTAGATAATGTATGCATGTATGTATGTATACTTTTTCTTTTTTTAAAGATAAGGGAAATCCTTGATGGCTAAATCAATTCACTCACTATACAGTTGTTGTCAACCAACCCCAGTATGTATGGCTGAGCTGACCCATCAACCACAGGCAAGCAACTGCCTCTGCAGGGCAGTCTCAAGCAATGAACTGATGTTTTCTTGCAGATGATAGCATCTCACCACAACACCACAATGAAGCAAGGCATGCGGAAAATATAAAGGCTTGGTTCCTGAGTAGACGCTGTGTTTGTCTATCTCCACCCAGTTAACAGGGGTACCATAGATGGCTCCACAT
Source organism: Birgus latro (assembly GCA_018397915.1). Classification (NCBI taxonomy): domain Eukaryota; kingdom Metazoa; phylum Arthropoda; class Malacostraca; order Decapoda; family Coenobitidae; genus Birgus; species Birgus latro. The sequence continues at coordinate 21,896 of JAGKTI010008482.1, forward strand.
ATTCCCATTCTCTGGTTATCTGATTACCACCCAGCACTGTAAATGGTTTCCTGGGTTACAGGAAACTGTTAGTCATTCACTCATGTAAAGCCACTAGAAGTGGATAGTTTATCTGTCTACAGCCAGATGCCATAATCTCGTAAGAGGTGGCCATTTGTCTTTGTTTTGTGTCAGCTGTTTTATGGGGAGGGGCACTAACCCTCTGCCAACACACTTGTTGACACAAGAAACACGTGTGGATTAGATATATGTTACCATCCAGCGTTGTAAATGGTTTCCTGGCTTACAGGAAATCATTTGGCCTGTCACTCAATGTAAAGCCACCTGATTAATAAAAAGTGATAGAAAAGATGGGAGAAATAGGAAGAGAGGAGGGCAGACATAGATAAAGAATGATAAAGGTGAAGGAAGAAGTAGGCAGCACTACATCAAGTGTGGGGATGATGGTTGCCACCACCTACCACAAAGAAGTGGATAGAAGAGTAATAAAATGTGACAGGAATGAATGGGAAAGTTGGAAGAGAGAAGGGCAGACAAAGAAACAGAATAAAAAAGGTGAAAGAAGTAGGCTTCACTATATCAAGTGACTGGATGAAATTGCCACCACCTGCACCATCAGTATACAGTACTGTGCACATTCCTATATTTTCATCTTACTGTTGCCCTAACAAAGCCTTAGCAGCTAAATTTTAATCATACTGTACAGCCAAGATTTCAAAAGAAACAGAAACAAAAGACCACTAAATCTACCACCATACACCATCATAAATATCACCACACCTACCACCACTCAAAACAACATACATAATCCACTATAATCCTCATCATCTACAATAACTACCACCACCTACCACAATAAAGAGGGGCTCGGTGGTGGGTCCAAGGGCACGCAGTATCTCGGGAGCAAAGATGCCGTCCACCTTACGCTCATAATGGAAAGTTGTTCCTGCAAACTTGCGTGCTCGTGGAAAGTCAATGCGCCAGTTGCCATTGAGGTAGAAGTGACCAGTCATGTTACGTACAGCTGAGTAATGGTGGAATCATGGTTAAATGTCAACTTCAGTTTTATGATGTATTCGTAAAGACAGACCATTAGAGTATAGGATGTGTGCAAGGAAAATGTTTCTTTCAGTGAAACATTATTAAGGAAAGCATAATTCTGGTCCATGATTGAGGAACTAAAAGCAGAAAGAACACTGACTTCTAACTTCAAAACAATTTTCCAATGTTTCATAACCAATTTTACATACACTATAGTAGCTGATTTGACAGCCCCTTAACAGTGAAAGAACTTGTGAAACAGCATAAAATGAGGACTACCTGTACTTGTAATGCCCCATTCTTTATTGCTAGTTATTGTGTTCAACATATTCCTCTCATTTGTACTCTATTTACAAGAAGGAAATCTAGAATGATGATGTTGGCTAAATCGACTGACAGGCATGCTCAGCAAATGAGCTGTACAAATGAAAGCAGTGCTCTAATGCTGTTGTAACCTCAACTTGTATCTCAAAAGCACTGCAGGAAGTGCCTCTTGTACAGGCATGTGAGAAAAGTCTATGAAATTCACATTCCATGTTTCAGTAACAGTTTCATACAACAGATAAAATAAATGCTGTGTATGGTCAAGAAACAGTATGGAGCCCTTAATATTAGCATTAGATGTGCCTGACCCATCTTTATACTGGTAGTTTCCAATTGGGGATGTGTTGATGCAGTCCTGCTTTCAGTTAGTCATGACTGTATGTTCAAAACAATGCTGGAACTACTCCATATTACTGCACAAGGAATATCTCTGGAAGGAAACGTCTATCACCTGATGGCTTCGGTTCAACTCCTGAGAAGTATATCCGAGATTCTTCATGCATAGTATTGATCATCTGAGCTCATGTACAGGTATGGTCACGATTCTCTTCATAGATTTTGGGTTTTACACTACTGAAGCCAGACTATGAATCATTTATTTTTTCACAAAATCTTCTCAGGGTTTCCAGTGACTTTAATCATTACAGAATGACCAACTCCAACTGCCTTAAGCAGCTGTTTATGTCACTTTGTACTCGTACATGCCTCATTTTCACTGACTCAAGCATCACGCTGTGTGATCAAACTTGTAAAACAAAGGTAAATACTCATTACAATAAAAAAAATATGCTGAACAGAGCTGTAATTCAATGTATGATATAAATGTGTCAGTGTTACTCTTTAGCATCTAGTCAAGAACTTCTAGAGTAACACTAAAATAAAAAACTTAGAACACTTATCAGAAGCGTGGAGCTTTACATTAAACTGTACTTCACTTTAAAAGTAAAAAAAAATTACTTGTTCTGTACTATACTGCTTTTATTCTAACTTGGCCTAGAATTGCCATGTTGGATGCTGAATTGTTAAAAAACTTAACCACTGAAATATGGTGCTAACCATGAATTGCACTGAAAGGGATGTACAGCCATAGTATTTTTTTTCTGATGCTGAGCTACATGAAATATCCTGTACAGTGAGTTCACTAGTTATGCACCTGAAAGGGATGTAGAGCCATAGTGTTCTTTTTCTGATGCTGAGCTACAAGAAATATCCTGTACAGTGAATTCACTAGTTATGCACCTAACTGGTTCCACAATTGCATCACGAAACTAAAACTTGCAAAACTCATGCGTATACTTTAAATGTAATAAGTGCTAATTGGTTCCGGGGTCAGCCACCTCATTCCCTTCTAGCTACCCATTAATGACACAATACCCCTACAATAAATCAAATACCGTACAGTTAATCAGAAATATATTATATTACTGAACTGTAATACTAAAGACTCTACCAACATTGACACTAGGCTGAACTGCTTGATAAGGCTTGAAGATGAGTTCCGAGACAGGGAGCAGTGGTTAGTTACCACCTGCCAGTAAACATACGCTTTATCTGAGGCAGTAGAAGCACATTAGCAAATCAGTTCTTCTTCTTCCTGACAGTCTGTTATATTTTTACGAACATTTCTGGGGTGGTAAAGCAACGTTTCATGTGAAATTTATTTCACATGCTGGTTTTAGATATGTTCTGCTGTGTCAACTCATTTGATTGGTCAGCTGTAATGGCAGAAAGATTGTCCTAACCAAAGTGTTTAACCAACTCTAACCTAACCTAACTGTACCTAATAATTAATTAACCTAACTTAACCTAACCCAACCTACCCTTGCCTAACCTGGCATCCAGTTGGGATGCTGGGAAACGAAATCCACCTTTCAATATGCTGAGTAAGATTTCTTCCATTACACCATACACAATCATAGGTATGGCTTAAGAAAAGTGATGATAAAAACAGTGGAAAATTTTTCAGCAGGAAAGGGTAATTTACCACCCTAAAAACAGACAGAAAAATACAGAAAAGAAACTGAATGCATATGAATGGAACAGGTAAGGTGCTTCTGCTGCCTCAAATAAAGCATATGTTTATCCCACCTACCCCCTCACTGCTCTCTGCCACCACTGTTGAGTCCCCCATACCACCACTTCACAATGCCTCAACCAAAGCCTTCAAAATCCAGTGGGAGCTCATCACATCCATCAATGTTGTGAACAAGTGACTGAGGAGATGTGTATGAGTGCGATCACTCGCTGCAGGGGCTCGGGAAACTCTCAGTAAAATCATGAGACTCCTTGCAGAGGAACACTCCTTTGCATCACGAAACTGCTATTTGCAAAACTAGTGAGTGCACTGTACAAACAAAAGGATGAAAATCCAGGCCTAGCTTGGGTAATGAGAGTAGAATAACACTTATTTCAACATCCAGATTATCTAAAACTCTCCATTCAATTTTTACACTATGTATGATATGTACTGTAAATACAGTCACTTTCACTCTTACATATCATGATGCAGCCACTAGCTTGTCTATAAAAATACTTTTCATAAGTTTGTCAAATCTTTCTTTTACTGAACTTACCAAGATAGTTGTTGGATGTCTGTAGTTCCTCCACAAATATATTTGTGGCCCCAGCAGGGATGAGGACAATGTCATTATAGCCAACAGTGAGAGTCCGCTGCATGAAGTCCCCTGTGACAGTATTACAAGTGCTGCCATCACCGCCACACACACGGCACTTGTCCTCCTGCACGTCCGACCCCAGCACCAGGTCACATCCCACAGGCTAGGTGAGGAGGAGTATGATGGTGAATAAGGAAGCAGAATGAAATATGAATGAGACAGATAAATGAAATATGAATGTGATATATGAATTAAACGTAAATGTGAAAGATGAATGAGACATGAATGTGATAAAAGAACAATACAGTAAACTCTCAATTACAGTATACCCTCCTAGTACACGCCTATATGGGTGGCAGAGGTGCTCGCGTACTAGGAATACATAAACTAATGGGAAAATTAACATATGGGCAGCACCCCCCCCCTCTATTAGTGACCTTTTTGACCCATTTGAGGGAAAATATCTAAGATATATACAGTACAGTACAGTAGCATTGCACCAATAACATCTAATCGGTGCCAGAAAATGGCACCAATTAGACGTGGAGGTGGAGGGGAAGGCAGCTGGTGAATCAGGCGGAGCAGTGGAGGTGGAGGGGACGGCGGTGGGCGAGTCAGGGGAGGTGGTAAGGGAAGGATCCTCCGCCTCGTTCTCGCTACTGCTCACATTTTTGGTAGTTTCTTTCACCTCTTCTTGTTTATCTGTTTCATTCCTCATCTTTTTATGGACATACAATATGTCCAAAACAAGATGTGGAATGAAACTGAAAACAAGAAGAGGTGATGGAAACTGCCGAAAATGTGAGAAGTAACGAGGAGGAGATGGAGGATCCTCCCCTCACCACCTCCCCTGACTCGCCTGCCGTTGTCCCCTCCACCTCCACTGGTTTGTAGCGTAACAACTTGGCATTTGTGAAATAACTGTTATTCACATGAATCCAAATGCCACTACAGAAACCGGTGATGTGGGTGGCGTGTAGTGGAGAGGCAGGTGGCGCACTCAGGGTTCATACCAGAAAACACCAGTTCTTCTCCAGGCAACTCATGTCGTGTGAGTTGACTCACATACTATGGTTAGTAACATTTAAAAAATAATTAAAATATTAAAAAATAGGTCCTCGTGCACTAGGCATTTTGCGTACTAGGGGTGTGTGCTGTATTTGTTGTAATCCAGCTATGCCCTATGCTGAATAATGTGAAACGCCGGATACTGCATAGTACTTCCCACCGGCTCAACATTCAATGTTGAGCCGGATATTGTGTCGCTCTCCATCTCGGCCCTCTACCCTAAAAACTTTCCCATAAGTAAAAGATGAAAACTAAGCATAAAATACAATAAAAGAGTGACACACACTACAGTAAAACAGTAATACAGCACCAGCTGGCTAATACTTTTGAGCTGGCTGATATGCCTCAACGTTGGATATTACATAGAACCGCCAGTTACGTTCCGTTTCGGCACTAGATGTTGCATAATTTCACTGGATTTTGCTTTAATGAAGCTGAGCCAGCAGTGCCGGATATTATGTTGGGCTGGACAGTGTGACGACGGATAACTGAGAGTTTACTGTACAGTATATGAATAATGTGAAAGATGAATGAAATAGTAATCTGACAAAGACTAAGGCATGAATGAGGCAGATGCATGAGATATGAAAAAAAATAACAGCACAGGTATAAATGGGGTGGCAATACACGACAGGTATGAGATGGTAGCATGAACTACAAATATTGTGACAACATGAGACAAGAATGTGACAGATGGATGAAGTGAGATATAGCAGCACAAAATATAGCATGATGTCAGGAATAAGGGATTGAATCAAGAGGATGATAGATATTGAGCAGCATGGAAAGCCACCATTAGGTGACCGAGGCCGATGTATGCAAGCATGTTGGAGACTTTATAAGCAAATGAGCGAATGAATGAATGAAGAATGACTGTGACATACAAATGAAATGTGAATGATAAATGACAAATAGAAACGAAACATAAGTGTGAATGATGAATGATGAGGTGACATGACAAAATAGAGAGGGTATCATGAGGAAGATCGTTTGGTGGGCACAATGGGAACAGGGGAAAAGATGAGGACTCTAAGCCACATAATGACTAATCAGCCAATGACAATCAGAGTTCCTGCATCAACAGATTGCAATGGTGGTGGTGGTGGTGGTGGTGGTGGTGGTGGTGGTGGTGGGGGGGGGGGCAAATGGAAAAGTCAATGTTCTTTTAACTTCATCCCCAATCTCAACCATACTGAAGGAGCTAGCAAAACATGTATAGTGTACTCACTAGATGTTAGGGATGTGTTCTGTAATATCACAAACTGGCTAATCAGCACTTCAAGTAAAAAAGGAACTTTAATGGACAATTTTTTTGTAACTGACCATGGGCTTTCTCCACTCAATCCAGTGACATATGCTATATTTTGTTTGTGCAATCTCCAGATGCTTTTATTCACCTTAGGACTGACTTCTTGACTTGGAGGGGTTGGTTATACCCTTCATCTTCACTGCAAGCCAACTAGTGGTAGTCAAAATAAACTTAAAAGCACAATAACCAGATTAACAGAGATACCAGAAAAAAAAAAAATGAAAGCAATGTAGTTCAGACCCAAGGCAACCTGATGGTACTCATTGTGATTTTCATGTGACTGGTTAGTACAGTACAGTACTGTATATCCATTTGCAGCTAACCACATCATAAAACACACTCAAGATACAAAACATATAGTACAGACATGAAGATATTGAAACAAATGGGTGAAAACTTATAATTATAGAAACTGAGCAAAAGGAATGGAAACAAACACTTATGAAATACAACCTGTAGTTTTGGTTACTTTGCAGATAAAATATCCATGACACACTTACCATGCACTCCCCATCTACACAGATGTCAAACCCTTCACTATCGCAAGGGGTTCCATCAATCACTTTGGGTGCATGACGATAGTAGAACCTCTCTCCTTCTGGTCGGCAATTCAGTTCACATTTCTTGGCTGCCTTGAGGTGCGGGACCCAGCTGAATGGGGTAGTCAGACGGGCCGGGATTATTAGAACTCAAATGGTATTTCAGAGAATGTATATGATGGAAGTCAATATTTTATCAAACTACTTAACTCTTTCACTAAGATGATCCATTATCTATTATATTCTGGTCATTCTCCAAATTTTTAAAATCATAACAGAGAAATCACAAAGAAAAGAGGGTATAGTATGTCTCCTAATACTCTTTCACTAAGACAACAACTTATGTATTATGGTCATCCTTTGACAATTTTTAAAAAGCTATGGAAAGACATCTCATAGAGAAGGGACTAAATCCTGAGTCAGATTATTATCACCGAATCATGTCATCATGTCTTTCCTAAATATTAGTGTATTTGGGCTAGGCCTAAAACCTGAAGGTATAACCAAGAATGTATGGATGAAAATATGACCAAACCAATTACCAGTGAAATTTTACATATGTGATGGGTACTGTACTTCTATAGCAATCTTTACTGACATCAGTAAAAAGGTTAAAAAAAAATGTGTAGGGATTAAAACCAAAACATCGCTTCTGTGTCAACTTCCGCCACTCTCACATGCCTTTCTTATCAATTAAGATTAATCATGCTGTTCAGGAAAGTTCGCCATTTTTCACACCTCTAACTGGTGAGAACCTAAAGACAGCCACTCGTTATATAGAGCTTCCTGTCCATTTGACAACTGCTGGCCAATAAAGCTACTGCAGTTTCTCTTCTAGTGCACTCCATTCCCTGTACCACTCTTGAAAAAAGCCATGCTACTGTTGTCAACACCATGCCATGAAGCTGCCTACCATAATTTGCTGAAACAAAACACACTGCTTCTTTGCTGCAACTGATTACCAATATAACCTGAAAATGAAACAGAAACCTAATCTGCAAGGAAGTATCTATCTACAAGCTGATTCCCTACTCAAGTACAGTATAGAATACTACACCTGCAATAATACCATATGCAAACTTATACTATATATATTACTATTCACAAACTTTTTGCTTTAGGTAAGAAAGAACAAAAGCTTTAGAAAGCTCCCCCATGTCTCCTCTTCACTGTCCTCTTGACTGCTTTATGTATCAGTGAAGAACAATGTGATGGGTGGAACATGCACAGCCGGCCACCATTGACCACAGGTCCCCTTGGTCAGCAAAGCTTACAGCCTCTCTTGCCACTGTATACAAGAGGTCCAGTGATGGACAGATTTGGCCAAGAAATCTTCATGCTAATCACTGATAAGAACAGAAATTCCAGTTCATTCTATGCAGGAAAAGGTGAGATGCTTTCAAATGAACTTCTACTGTATTTGTAGACCCATCCCTGATCTACAGGTGATGCTGCACAACAGTGCATGTATGTCATTCTGTGCTTTGTAAAACTTGTGGAATTACAGTAGTATAATATAATTTTGTGGGAATGGGAAGAAGTTCAAATGGATGCAGCCTCTCGGGTGATAAAATCGCAAGAATTCAACACTGCTCGTAAAACCATGCCATCCCTGTGTCTCTAGCCAGGTGCTCAGTGCTGGGGTTGAGAAAGTGAGTGGCTCAATACCTCTGTTCCACCGGCTGACAGTTGAGTTCACACTTGTTGGGAGCTTCCAGGTATGGTACCCAACTGTAACACAGCCAGCCAAGTCACACTCTATACTACTCAACCACACTCTTTACAACAACACTACTGCACTACAATAAACAATGAAGATCATTCTTTTCTCAAAATGAATTTCATATCTAAAAGTATAGTTTACATGAATTTAGTTTACAACAATATGGCTAGGACAGGTAATTAAGAATTAAATTACAGACATTCAGTAACAACATTTTTAAACCAACTCTCTAACCACTTTAAACTGGGATAAAACAAACAACTTTAAGATACCACACACTATAATATAATACAGAATAATCTGATTAATTCACCACAGCTTTGAAGAGATGCCAAGTTCACCTCAGCCTCAGCTTCCTCTAACTCTCTCTACCTTGCATAACCATAAGTGCTCTTACCCAAACCACCTTCTTGTAGGCTCAAGCAACAGTACTGTATATCCAAACCTAAACTGTCTGAAGATAACCTGAACTAAAATGTTTCTCATGATCATCAGCTGGTCACCTGCATTAACAAAAATCATCAGTGAGTTACACCATGATTGATCTCTGTCTTTACTGTCTCTGCAATAAGCATTCTCATACTACAGTACTTTTATAAAACAGCTTCAAATGTGATAATAATGTGTTCTGTTATTAATCTATCATAACAACTACAATAAAACCTTAATAAGTCAACATTCAATTAGTTGTAAATTTGGATGTCAGAATGACTTTGCTCTTGAAATTTTAAACTATACTGTATTTTGGAATATTCTGACTTCTAAAATAACTGTCAAGCCGAGTCAGAGTGTACAGTAATTCATTGTCAATAAGTGTCAGTAATTCCGATATAGTATTTATGAGTGTTACTCTGTCGAAAACTAGTAGTTACTTGTACAAGGATATGGGACAATACAGTTATACGGACACAAATTTTGGGGGTATGCTCCCCTAATTGGTGGAAGATCGATGTTTCTTTATAATAAAAGAACAGTCTCTTTACCAAAACATAATGGGTAGGCAGCAAATATCTTACATCAATTTTATTATAGAATTCACTGAATCATTTCAATGAATAAAGGGATGTGAAAATAAATTCTGAGGAATTTGGTAATAAGTCAGCATGAATTCAAACTTGTGGATAATCTGCTGGGAATCACATCCCCGCTTTTCCAAATTTCTGAACCTAGCCTTCTTATACTGTATATTAATGATATCTGACTGTGGTTAGAAGCAAACATGGAAAAAATGGTAAGTCAGAAAGGCCAAAGCCTCATATCTCCTGACTTACCAAGGTTTTACTGTACAGTATTTTAATCCCTATCAGTGAGACAAGGTCACTAGCCTGCATTAACAAACATTCACTTCCATAAAAAAAGTCATGTAATTCCTTGTTCCACACCAAAACACCCTATACTGTACATACAACTTCAATCATCATGATGCACCTGTCAACCATTAAGCTATCTTTCTGCAAAATCTCCTGTGAATGAATCCTACATACACACTGAAATTATGAATATGGACATAACTCACTGATCTCAATAATCAAAGTGCTGTCTTACAAGACACAATAACTCTGGTGACCTCCATCATTATGTAAGAGGCCCACTCCAGGATTATATACAGTAATCTTTATGGAGGGGGGAGGGGGGTGAAAAGCCAGAATCAACTTTCCCCTACCAAGAGTAAATCTTGATGGGCTGTCTATAGTGTGTGTGATATTATGAAAGCTGCATGTTGTTCTGATAATACTAAGTCTGTCAGAGTGAACATGTCCATCAGAATGACATGATACAGATGCAGGGGAAAGGACACATTTATCACCAAATGCCTGCAGTGGCTTCATTTTTTAATGGTTCTTGTGATTTGTGTGGCTAGCTTAATGCAGGTGTGCATCAGTCCAGTGCAATTTACCTGTCTACCCAAGCTGATTTGGGTTTGATCCAATCATGGGGGAGGACACATTTAAATGGGTCAATTATTATGCACCTGTATGTGTACTTCCATGTTCACAACTCTCACTGGCAAACAGTCACTCCAGCTGAACACATTTTTATGTGCACTTCTCACTCTAAACATTAACAGCCTCTCATATTTCTACCTATGGAAAGTAAGGTAGGGGTGGTTCACCTCCAGCAACAGAAAAGGGCCCATCATCCCTACAGGCTGGTTACTCTTCGGGAATTGTACAACACACTCCAAATGTGTTTAATACAACTGTCTACACATGTCTGGTGTATGCAAGATGTTTGCTACAGTTCGTCATCGAAAGCACATAGATGTCACAGGGCGGTGTTCATGTCCGCTAACGATACTTTGTAGTTAACGCCTCTTGTGTATCAATTTACTTAGCATATTTCACCTTGATGTTCTCTTCTGTGCCTTTTATATTTCTTTAATATCAAAATGGTTTGAATAAACAGACAAATCTATTAATGTAGCACCTTATGCAGAACTAAACTGATTAGGATGAGGTGCTACTAAGCATCCTAAATTGACAATATGACCCTTATGCCACACTAATCACAAAAGCTAACAGTGTATACAGTGGTCTGACTGGTGAGAGTACCATAACGAATGACACAAGCTGTTCTATCTCAGTTTACAAGGTCTAAAAATACCCTGCCTCTACTGCAATAGCTCTGCCACAGACAAACAGACAGACAGACAAAGGGGGGGGGGCCTTGGTCCCATTCTCAAGACATCACATACATGGCCTCACCTGTAGTACTTTCCTTCGAAGCGGACATTATTGTAGCGCTGACACTGCTCCGTCCTGTAGTCTGTGGAACCCTCGGGACATGGCTAGGGAATGGGGTACCAGTAGCTTAGAACAACAGAGTACAGCTATAACAAAAAGCTAGTGACTTTCTAGTTCACTTACTGTCACCAGTTGTTTTGCATCCCAAAGCTGTCAAAATCTATTGTAAAATAATTTCTGCTGCTATGCAAAATTAACCACAGGGGTTAGAAACTAACATTCTTAATTCCAAACCCTTG
>JAGKTI010008483.1:0-21102 GCA_018397915.1 Birgus latro
CTCCTTGCATCCCCTTTAGTGGTATTCAGTAACCTTCATCCTCTATCCTTTCCGCTCTCGCTCACCAGTTCTCCCTTCTCTTGCATCTTCTCTCCTATTTTTTCCTTCTCTCTCAACTCTGAAATTTGCCTAGTGTCTCCTCCTCTCCCTGCCTTCTCTCCCTTTTCCTTTTCATCGTCATTCCTCTCTTTTCTCTCCTCCTATGCACTTTTTGTTTCCCAAGCCCATTTGCTCCATCTCATTCTTTTCCGTATTCTCCTTCATTTTATTCTGTTTCTGTCCTGTTCCTCTGCGTTTCCCTAGGGCTTCGCTTCTGTGTCTTTTCCCCTTATTATGTATCTGTATACATGCGCTTCGATTTGCCTCTGTTTTCAGTTTTACTCTCAGTCGTTACATTTTCTCATTCCCTGTTCGAGCACTTTTCCATCCTGTCTACATGGGCTTTGCTTCTCTCCTTTACACTCATTTGTATCTGTACTTTTTCCTCTCTCTTCCTATTCACTTTCCGCTTGCCTATTGTTCTTTGCTTGTCACTGTTTCCCTAACTTACTTTCTATTTTCTCCATCATCTTTACCTTTCTGCTTCGCTCCTTTGACTCCTACTTTTATCTACACTCATTTTTTTTCCCTGTCGTCCTATTCTTCCTCTCTCTTCCCTCCTTTACTATTTCTCTATTTTTGTGTTTCCCATGCGTTTTTTCTTTATATCTCTCCTCCTTTCCTTTCACTTGTCTCATTTTCTCTTCCCATTTCTTTCCTTCATCTTCTGATAGTTTGTTTTTCTGCTCTTCTGTTTCTCATTCCTCCTAAGCTTCCCTGTTTCCTCTTTTTTACCCCTTTCGAATCACCCGTTTGCATCGGTTCCCTTTTATTTTCTCTCATCCCCATTTTTCATCCTCCTTCCTGTCACTTTCCTATTGGCATACTCTCTTCTGTCTTTTTCCTCTCGTATTTTCTGCATCATTCAGCTCTCTTCCTCCATTCTCATATGCAGTTGTGCCTGTACATTTTTTCCCTCCCTGTTTCTATTTCTTCCTCCTCTTCTCATTTTTGTCTTTTTTTATCTCTTCTCCAACTATACAGTTTTATTTATTTATTTTATTTATTGCATTCCTTCCTTCGTATTTCTCTTTTCCTTCCTCTCTCAAGTATCCCTTATATTCTTCAGTGTTTTCAGTTTTATCCTTTCTTGCCTCCTTTCTTTCCTCTTTTACAACATCTCTTCTCATTACTCTCTCTCTCTCTCTCTCTCTCTCTCTCTCTCTCTTTCTCTCTTTCTCTCTTTTTCTCTCTCTCTCTTTCCCTCTCTTTTCCTCCTTCTTTCCTCTCCTCCCCCCTTCTCTCTCCCTCCTCCTTCCTTCNTTCTTTTTTTTTCTCTTTTTTTTCCTTCTCTTTTTCCTCATTTTTTCCCTCTCTTCTTCTCTCTCTCTCTCTCTCTCTCTCTCTCTCTGCAATTTCGTCTCCTTATCTTTTCATCCCTCCTTTCTCCCGCCCTGCCGGCCCCATTTCCCTCTCACTAAATAACAATGGCGAACTTCCTCCTTTTGCCTCTGTTTATCTCCCTTACCCCGCTGAGAGTGGGGGAGAGGAGGGAGAGGGAGGGAAGAGTATTTTGAGGGAGAAAAGTTTGTTTGGAGTGGGGGAGAGGAGGGTTAGGAGACTAGGAAAGGGTGTGTTGGATGGGGATGGGAAGATGTATGGGGGAGGAGAAGGGGGATGTAGGGGAGGGGAGGAGATATGAGGGGAGGATATACGGGAAGAGAAGAGGGGGTGAGTGATGAGGGGAAAAGAAGGGGAGCATACGTGGGGAGGCGAGAGGAGAGTGTGTTGGGAGAATATGAGACGGTGTGTGGGGGAGACTAGAAAGCGTGTGGAGGGGATTGTGTGCAGGGAGGGAAAGGGCATGCAAAAAAGGGATAATATTTTTAGTAAAGAAAGAATACGCGACGAAGATCTGAGTAGATGGAAATGGAAGAGTGTGTGGGGAAGGATATGGAATAAGGAATGGGAACTTTGAGTCAGGAAAAGTTTGATGTGCATACAAAGAAGTCATTGCGTGTAGCATCCTCTTCACCTCACCGTGCACTACGGTAACGTCCACTGGACTCATCAAACTCAGTCTGAGGCTATTGTACACCAAACTTTGGATTTTGACGCTTTCTTGTCTTTTGCTCTTGGAGTGGAGAAAAGTTGCAGACTTTCATCGTTTTGTGTTTTAAGTATTCAGGAAGGAGGTTAGGGAAGCAGAGTGAATGTTAAGAAAGGTATCGAAGATGTCGAGGAGGGAGTATGTGTGCACATGTGTTCTTTTAATACAAAAAAAAAAAGGCTGAAAGCCTACAATTTCTGCATCTTCCGAAGAAACCAGAATAGAATGCAAGCCAAATTCAAGATCCACTTATTTCGAGATGCTTGGACACATTGCTTTTAGAAGACCGAAGTTCGTACACAGTGGGAAACACAGTGGAAGGGAGGGTAACTTAGGCCGAGAGGGTAGTATATGTGGGCAGGAGGAAGGAGGGTGTGATGAAGGGTGGAGATGTGTGTCCGGTGAAGGGAGATGAGTGAAAAACCATGGGATGAAGATATGTGGAAGGCCGGGAGGTAAGAGGAGAGGGAACGAGAAGAGAGGGAGTGTAAGAGAGGGGAGAGAAAAGGAAAGAAAGGGAAGGGATGAGGAGGGGAGAGAACAAGGAGGCGGGTTACTGGGAGGTAAATGAAGTGTGGAGAGAGAATGTGGGCGCTGGACGTAGGAGGGATTACAAGGTGAGGAAAGGAAAGAGGGTATGAACCGGGAGGGAAGGGAAGAAAGGTGGACAGGGAAAGGAAGGTAGGTAGATGGTAGAGAAGGACGCAAGGAGGGTAGAAAGACGTTTAAACATGGGGGAAGGAAGGAAATATGGACAAGGAGGCGGGGAGAGGGAGTGTACGTATGCGAGGTGGGAGAGAAGGAAGTTTAATCACTGGGGACGGAAGGCGACGTGGGAAGAAGAGGGGGAGGAGAGTTAATGAGTACAGGGGGCTGATAGGGGAAGGGAAGGGGTGAGGGCTGTATGGAGAGGAGGGGAGGGGAAAGGGTGAGGGATGTAGGGGGAAGAGGAGAGGGGGTGGGGACTGTGGTGAGGGAGGGGGGGGGAGGGAATGTGGTCAGTAGTCGTATATTAAAGTAAATATCCAGGCCGCAGTGCAGCCGCGTCACGGGAGAGCGAAAAAGAAAATACTTTGTAGCTGAATGATAATACAGTATTTTGAAGACAACAAAATAGTGAAGGGTCTCAGTTTTACATTTTCTCTTTGGTGGTTGCTGAAACGGCCAGGATGTTTACATTTTTTTCTTCCTTTGAGTTCATTCTGTCGTTCACTTTAATCTCCAGTCATTTTTTTTTTTTGTTAGTCAGCTTTGTTTTCTCTCCCACTCTTCTTTGTTCTCTTTGAGGTTTGGTTTAAATCCTGATATTTCTTTTTTCCTGGCACTGATTTTTTTTTTCCTCATCCTCATCTCTCTTTTTATCTTTTATTTCTGTCCGTGTTTGCCATCGCACTTCTCCCTGTTCTTGTTATCTTCTGTGTGTGTGTGTGTGTGTGTGTGTGTGTTCGTGGTGGTGAGGGGTACATAGTCATTCTCTTCCTCTCCCTCTACACCATCAGCCTCCACACTCTATTTCCTGACCGACCATTTACTACCATTTCAACTAACTTTCAACCGTTTATCTTCCTCCTCTTTCCCCTTCACCTACCCCTCACCCATACACCTGCCTTCTCC
Source organism: Birgus latro (assembly GCA_018397915.1). Taxonomy (NCBI): domain Eukaryota; kingdom Metazoa; phylum Arthropoda; class Malacostraca; order Decapoda; family Coenobitidae; genus Birgus; species Birgus latro. Next base: position 3,764 of record JAGKTI010008483.1, read on the forward strand.
CTCCCGCCTCTACACTAATTCTCCATTTATCTGTACTCCCCTTTTCCTGGAGTCCACTATCCACTTCTGACCCGTTTAACTTTTCCCTCTTTTTCATACCCCGTCTTTTCCTTCTCCTCTCCACCTTTCACCTCCCCCATCTTTCTCTACACTAGTCCCTCCCCTTTCTCTGTAAAAGCTCATTGATTCTCCATTTGTGTTGATTCCCATTTTCAACCCGTTGTACGTTTCTCCATCCACTCATTCTTCTGCTTCCTCCCCCTCACCCACCTCCTGAAGGTCTCTTCTGATTAAATTTATCGTTTCGTTCATGCAGCGAGTCTACTTTAACCAATTATTTTCTCTTATCGGTCCAGATTATCTCGAAAATCGTTTGAAATAATTCCCGAAAGCGAGGAAACGCTAAAGGGAGCATTTTAATCTGAAATATTAGAATCATATACTGTATATATGAAAAAGTGCCAGTGTAGTATTCTCTCATTTCTCTCTCTTTTACCCTTTCATATCTTCCTGCAGAGTCCAACTGAGACCACGGGATTATTAGCTATATTCACGTGTATTTGTTTCTTTTGAATTCCCGCAGAGTCCAACTGAGACCACGGGATTACTGTATTCACGTTGTTATGTCTACAGAGTCTCATCGTCTGCAGACGCCCCGTTAACTCAGTGTACCTGTACATAATATCATACGTTATTTATTTATTCGATTATTCATTGTACTTTACTACTTTCTCTTTCAGGTTATTCATACGGGTAGCTTACAGATAATGTATTATATAATGTAGCTTTTCCTTTTCAGTCTTTCCTATGAAATTTCCATGTCAGTTTTTCCATGCTGCTTGGTGATCTTTCTCACTTTTTCTTGCAAGTTTTAACTGGAGGATTTGGAGGCGGGAGGAGCCTTCTTGCTTTACTATCCTTATCTTTCACCATGTAGAGTTAGATCTTGTAGTCATAGTCTACTCTGTAACAAACAGCCTCGAAAAGACCATAGGGTCTGTTGCTGTTTGCTTTCCTATGTACTCCTATGTACCATTCTGAACATCATTCAAGTCTTCAAGATCTTGGCTACATATGACAGCTTAACCATAGTATATATATATATATATATTCGCTTCACATACATTTGCAAGGTAACATCAGTCCGACGACAACCAAGTTTTAAAAAATGGTACCAGAATTGTCATATCCGTCCATAATTTATTCAACCAGTTTAATCCTCAGTCAATTCCCTCACCTCATTAACTTTCGTAGGCAACTCCTTTTGCAATCATTTATCACATCTATCTACTTTCTTGTCTACCATACCTCCTCCCATCTTGAAACTCACTAAATATCCTTTTAACCCCCCTATCAAAATACTGTACAGTCTTTCTTATAACTATGAACTAAGCTCATTCTGTCGTACCCTAAAAATAATTCATTCATCCACTGCCATCTTTCGTCATCTTTTGTGCTTCTCATTTTTCTTGCACATTTGCCAGCCTTATAGTGGGTTGGTATCTGCATTTATCAGACTAAAGTTAGATATAAGGGAATGCACGAATTTACCATGTCTCAATGAATACAAGTAACTGCAGGATACCAGCAAACTATAAGCATTTTCCCTAATATTTTGTAATGTTGTATATGTTCAGATTTCCTTTGTTTGCCAGAATATAGGATCAACATCTCCGAATACTGCTTTCTCTGTTCCGGCTTTACTAATACATTTAGCAGCGGTCAATACAAGTTAACCTTCCCGCGCGGACCAGGCAGATCAGCACAACGGCCTACTGATATGATTCCACGGGCCCACACACACCTGCTTCCCTCCAAACAGATTACCTCCCCTCAGAAGCCCTTCCCTTTCCCTCCTTTTCCTCTCCTTTCATAGACTCACTTCAACCCGTCGCACCCTCACCGTCCATACCTTTACTCATTCCCATCCCTCACCCTTACCACCTGTTCATCTCCACACATGTCCATTGCTATCCACCCTCCCATGCTCACCCTCACCTGTCCCCTCCAACATGTATTTGCCACTCTCGCCATCCAGATTCCCACCCATCCCTACTCTTTGTCACAACCCACTCCTGTTCAATCCTCACCTACCCCCTCGCACATCCATCATAACTTTAAACCACTCCTCCCCACGTACCCCTGTCTCTGTTCGCTGCCTATCTGCCCTCACTGCCTGACCTCTCTCACTACTCGTATTTCCCCACACTATCTCTCTCCTTGTACTACTATCTCCCCTTACTACCTCTCTCCCCTCAGCACCTGTCTCCCTTCGCTACTTGTTTCCCGTACTACCTATCTCCCTTCATAACCTCCATTACATAACAAAACCCATCCCTTTACCTCACCACCATTAGCCACCCATTCCCTCCCTTCACTCCTTCACCTATCCTTACCCTTACTTACTCTCCTTCCCATCCCCATCCCCCCTCACACCACCTTTCTTCTACCCATTTCCAACTTATTCCCATCTCCTATCACAGTCCTTTCCCACCCCACACCACACCTGCAACTACCCTTCACCATCCCTCTCTCCACCCAACATTTTCCTCCCCTTTCTGTACGCCCACACCCTCCACCCCTTCCACCTACATTCACACCCCTCACCCTACCCCATTACCGTCCATCACCAACCCTCACCACTGCCCATCACCTCTTCTCCCTCCTGCTGCTTATAATTCTCCTCTTTCCATCAGCGTCTTCCTTTTCCTCTTACCTCCTCCTCCTGTTCATTTTCCTCCTCCTCCTCCTCCCCCTCCCTTTCTTTCTTTCTTCTCGTTGCATTTCTTTCCTCCTCCTTCGCCTTCCCCTCTTTCTTCCTGCTCTTTCTCCTTTCCCTCCTTCTTCCTCCGCCTTTTTTCCCTCTTTCTTCCTCCTGCTTGTCCTTCTTCCCATTCTTTCTTCCTCCTCTTCCTTCATTTCCTCTCTTTCTCCTCTTTCCTTTCCTCTCCTCATTTGCCTTCCTTTCCTCCTGCTCCTTCTCCTCCTTCCTACCTCTTCCCCTACTCTCGCGACAGTCCCTGTGGCTGACTTTGGTGCCTTTGAGTCACATTATCCCCCTCCTCAACCCAACAAAATAAATGTCCATAAATTTCCTCTGGCAACTGCCGTGGCTCTATCAGTAGCGTTCTTGCTGTACTGTTTTATATCTTGATCCACTAGAATTAGATATCATAGTCATAGTTCTCTCTGTAACAAAGAGACCCGAAAGGACCATTAGATGTTGTTTGCAGTCCTCAGTCTTTTGTACTCCTTTATACTTATCTTGCGGTGTGTCTCGAGCCTAATTGTCGTATACTTAAGCAAAAATGTGGAAGCCTTTAACCACGCTAGACTCTCACTGTGTTTAAGCAAACTGGAATCACACTTCTGGCAGGTCACATTTGGTAACATCCTGCTTATATATTGTAGCTGTTATCCATTATTCTGATGTAGTGACTTTTCCAACACCATTTTTTTTTTTTTTACCAGCCACGATAGCGAAGCTGGTATTGTTTTCAGTTTGTCTGTCTGTCTGTGTGTCTGTTGGCACGATAACTTCGCAAACATTCATGATATCATCACAAAATTTTACAGGTGTGTAGTAGGGATGAAAATCTCGGACGAGTTCGAAATTGGTGAAAGTAGGTCAAAGTCAAGGTCATACTCGCGGCTGGTGTGAATCCCCCCTTGGGGGGAGGGAGCTCTAGTTTTTCTTCTTTTGTTTATTAGTGTAAAAGTGATTGATTATCTAATTTCATCAGTTTCAGTAATAGCCTACAGTTTTCAGAAGTTAACAATGAGGGAAAGATTGAGCTATGAGCTTATGCTACGAGCGACCAGCCGATGAGCGATGGACTGGACGCAAACCATCAGTGTGCGGTAGTCTTTGACTACACGGGGCTGATTTGATCAAGGTTTTTGGCCTGTTTAGGGAATTTGATCTTGGAGCTTTAATGAAAAGCTAGAGAAAAGAAAAAAAAAGATGTTGCTTATCTAGACTGGTTTACCTATGAAGTGCAAATGAAAATATCAAAGGCTTGAATGCTGAATTGGTCACTGATGACAGCTGTACCCTACCCATTCACAAGTGGAGAATAGGATGATGATGATGATGATGCCAGACAAAAATCCTAAGACTGCAGCCAGTAAGCAAAAAAACAGAACGCAAAGGACCTCATCAAAAGCCAGTGTGTGATAGTCTTTGTCTACACAAGGTTAATTTGATCAAGGTTTGTGGCATATTTGCATGTTTGGGAATTTTATTCTGTGAGCTCAAATGAAGAGCTAAAGGGCGAAAAAATGTGTAGCCCGTCTATGCTGGTTTACCCATAAAGTGCAAGCGAGAATATCAAAGGCTTAAATGCTGAATTGGTCACCTTTGACAGTTGGACCCTGCCCACCATATTCATAAGAGAAGAATAGGATGATGATGATGATGATGAAGCCAGGCAGTTTTTGAATATTCAGACAATTTTACAACCACGTAACTATATTTTCGGAAAATTGGTGTTGTGTATAGGGTGTTTTAGATATAATGCGGGTCAGAATGATGCTAAAGTGGAATCCAGGGAGATTTTAGTTATTGCTCAAAACTGACATTCTTCTCCTCCGAAGGAAGGAATCGGAGTGAAAGCGATCTAGAGTAACAGTTGCCAAAAGTCGCAATGTTTTGACACGAACAATGGAGGGTCTGTAAATCTTTGCCAAGTACTATACCACAGTATTCACCATGAGTCAGTGAGGTTCTTTATGCAGGTTAGTACTATATTTATAGATCTCCACTTTGAGTAATATTAGGTTTAATTGTGTTGGTAATGAATGATATAGGTTGGCACTTATAAATAATTAACAGTAGGCCTATGCCTGATGGACTAGTTGATTTATTGTTTTATTATTTTTTTTTTCAGATTAACGGAGTCTCCCAGTTGGTTTATAAGTCATATAAGAATTCTTTCTCAGAGCTATTATTTGTCCTTAATCTTGTCAGGTCTCCAGGTTTTGGATATAAGTTGCCTTTCTTATTTTGATTAGATTCCATGTTTTTTTGCTATTACTGTGTATGAAATGCAGATGGGAGCTGGTCCATGCATGACTAAGAGCATTTTACACATTTAACTCCCAGTAGTACAGAAAGCTTAACAGTCATATTCAGTTCATGGATAATTTTGTTCAGATTAGGTGTGTCCTGTTGTCCTTTCAAGGGCAAGAAGCCACTGACCTATGCAGGATGAGATTAATCTACATTTTACTATAACATGATTTTGTTCACCTTATGCTTAGTATATTGTCATATAAGAATAAAAAAAAACTGTCTGCTAATCCATTCAAGGTGAAGGGAATTTTTGAACTAGCAATTTCAGTATTGCCACAATATTACCCCTTGAGTTTTATTTTGCTTAAGAGTGGTCTTTTTCTTCATATCTTCTACAGTGTTGATTCTTTTTCCAGCCTGGTTACCTTCTCTGAGCAGTTGTTTAGATTTTTTCATGGTAAGGTGAAGTTTTTGTCAGATGTCAGTATTTACTTATCATCATTATCCAGACTTCCTTTCCTACCCCCAAGGTGGGGTGAGATATTTTATTTATATATTATTTATTTATTTATTAGCTAATATATTTTTAGCTTAGAAATAAAGAACAACTCAAAATCTATACACAGTTCACCAGCTCTTGTCATGGGTGAGATCTGTGTATGTAATGTTTATTGGCAGGTTTTGAGCAGTGACTTCATGCTGAGAGGAAGGGAATAGGTTGCTGGATGTCCTTTGTCTTTGGAATATTCCTTTCAGATATCTTTTGCCTTCATTTTTTTTTCTTCCTTCATTCCCTTAACATGCTGTACAGTGTCGTCTGTGGTTCCACCAAGGCTGAGCTTCAAACTTGAACCAGGATACTAAAAAATTCACATATTTAGCAGCTGTGGTATGGCAGCGCTAGTTAGTCGCTCCCACAGAGTGGCAGAATACATAATGTTCCCACTACAGTACAGTATTCTTGACTTGAAATTACAGAAGGGAAGACCCATTCACTTTTGAGGCAATGAGAGTTGCTGAGGTAGGGCTGGCTATTCCCTCATGTGATGCACTTGGCATTATGGGAGTAAAGGTTAGCCTAGCTGTTAGCAGACTGTGGTAGTGACCATCAACCACTCACTTCATGCAGTACTACCTACTTATGGAAAGGGTTGCTGGGAAGTACTGTATTTTAAGTTATACACAGGCAGGTTGAATTATTTTGCTGAATACCAGATAATTATTAACTGGACTATGTGGCTTAATAGTACTGTACTGTATATTTGGTACACTACTGATCTAAAGCTTCTTAGATTAACTAGTTTGGCATCAGTATTCTCATTCTGTGGTGCTTTTGTGATATTAAACCCTCTACATGAGAGAAAGGACTGGCTGTCACCCTCCCCCCCACCTTTGCTGCATGGAGGGAGTTGTTTTCCAAAAATTTCTCTTAGAGAATAACAAAATTATGAAAAGACAGTAAGAAAAGCCATATATTGACATCTAGATGCTTGTTTGGCACTGTGTGAGCAAAAATGGCATTGCTTAGCTGGCATGAGAGGTCAGTGTCACAGATATTTTGTGTTTGGGATACAATGAAGCTTATCACAACACTAATTTTATAGTTTATTGATTTATGTATAGAACTTTTTATATGTATATTTTCAGATTTGTTTTATGCTTACACTCTTCTTACTGCCATAGTACTCTTGTACATGTTTGACCTTATAAAATGGTAAAATACCATATTACACAAGGAAAAAAAAAAGTGAAAATCCTGGAAAAGGGAGAGGGGGGTTGCGAATCAGTGAGCATGAGAGAAATTGTCAACTCTCTATAATTTTGTAATAGTATACTGATGTAGTACAGGTGGTGTGATTTATCACCCCTGCTTCCTTTTGGAGTGGTCGGACACAGTAAACAGTACTGTAGTCACTCTGGATCACACACAACTCACTCAGGCATTTAGACTACAGTCAGTCCTTGTTATAAGTAGGCTTTGTAGACATCTCTTTTTGCTATTAAATCCTTAGTAAGGTAAAGAAAAATTGTCTTGTGCTGTTGATTTTCTAGTTTCTACTAGTTTACAGTAGCAGTTGTATGTAAAAAATTGTGATAATTTAGAACCCATCCCATACATATTAGGATTGTCTGTACCATTTGCCGGGAAACAACCATCTCAAGGGATAGCAGTGCTAGAGAGAGACCTTCATGTGCTGACGCTAGTATAACCAGGCACCTTTGCTGCTGGTTATACTAACATCCCTCATCTTCCTCTTTGTCTTCCAAAAGTAAAATGATAGACTACAGAAGGGTATCACCAGCCTGCCCTCCACCAGATTTACATCCAAATGCATCTGGGGTCACAGCAGCAACAACAACAAAAGTGTAGTACAGTACTTACTTACTTAACCTTTTCAGTCCGATGACATATTACTCTTTTTTCTGTTTTTTTAAATACTTTCTCTAGACACTGTTTGCCATGGGATATAGACTTTTTTAACTGGAGTGGTCAGATGTAGCCTTCATTAATCCCCTCACTGCAAGACATTTTTCTTAAATTTAATACAATAAACCTTTCTAGTGGTAGGAAAAATAATGAACAAAATGTTAAGAAGTTAAAGGTCATGATGTGTGCTTGCAAAAACCAAAGGTAAAGGAAGTGGCATTAAGTGAAACATACTTCTGGCTCATGATTGAAGTTAAATACAATAAAAGCACTAAAATCGGACATTAAAGCAACATCATAATGAATTGTAGGCAATGTTTTAAGTAAGGAAAAGGTGTTAATTAGTTAGCAACTTGATACAGTGAACCCTCTTTTTGTGTGGTCTCATATTTGCAAGAACAGTGATTTATGCAGTAATAGTTATCTACAGGTGCTTTGTGGTCCAATAAGCACTTAGTCAAATGAGAGCTGATTCTGAACCTTGCTTTGCTTTGCTTGAAATCAGCTGTTTATGAGTCAGTGCAGGAGCAAGTGCTTCATGGTCATATTAGGCAGTTCAGCCAAAAACCATTGAGAAAGGTTAGGGGACAAAACACTCCCTTAGAAAATTTCAGTTGAATTGAAATACACTCACACACACACACACACACACAGGATTATAGTACGAGGGGGGACCTAAAAATTCCTAGAATTGTTAAGAAAAAACTTTATTTCAAAACATAAAGCAAATACATTTTAGTTTTCTTCAAAAGTACTACTCATGAGATGCTATACACTTGTCCCAGCATTTTCCCATTCCTGGAAACAATTCATGTACAGTAGTTGTCTTTGTCACCTTGTCCATAGATGTCTGTATCACACGGAACAAGATCTGGTGAATACAGAGAGTGCAGAGTAACAGTGACATTGTTTTTGGCCAAAAGTTGTTGACTTGACAACGTGGTTTGTGGTGGGGCAGTGTTGTTATGCAAGAACCATTTCTCGGTGTGCCACTTTTCTCGACATTTGGCCTGATTCTTTCTTGCAGATGCCTCAGCACTGTAATGTAAAACTGCTGGTTCACAGTCTGTCCATGGGGAACAAATTCTTTATGGACAACTCCGTCATTGTCAAAAAACAAGATCAACATTGTCTTGATGCTGGACTTGACCTGATGTGCTTTTTTTGGTCTTGGAGATGGTGGTACCATCCACTGACTGGGCTGCTGCTTGATTTGAGGGTCATACCCATAAACCCAGGTCTCATCACCCATAATGATAATTGAAAGAAATTCTGGGTCATTTCTTAACAGTTCTTTCAGGTCTTGACACACACTCACATGATCTGCTTTTTAATCTTCTGTTAGAAGACAGGGGACAAATTTTACTGAGACTTAGTGCATGCTGAGATCTTGAGTTAAAATCCATTGAACTCCAAGAAATGCTTGTGGCCTCCACTAGCTTGTCAGTAGTGCAACGACAGTCTGCCAAGATTGGCTGTCGTATTTTCTCGATGTTTTCATCTTTTTGAGAGGTTGAAGGATGGCCCGGACATGAAGAGTCTTGGACTGACATGTTGCTCTTCTTAGAATGCACATACAGTAGTTTTGTTTTTCATAGCCTGCTCCTTGAAAGCTTGCTCAAAGATTGTCACTGCCTCTGCTGTGGTTTTCTCGAGCATAAAAACAAAATTTAATGCACACTTTTTGGTCATTCAGATCTGCCATAGTGGTCTGAGGATGAAAATCACAGAAGTCGTATGCATGAGCAAAGAAAAAAAAACTCCAGAAATACAGATCCAACCTTGTCAGTGTGATGCCACGTGATGGAATGGTTCACCAGACTACACACAAGTGGTGCCTACCCCGTCATCAGGGAACTATTCCTTTTTCCCATTCTACTGATCTGTTCCTAGAATTTGGGGGTTCCCCTCATTTATATGTTACCGTGCCCCCATTCACATGGCAACAAGCACGATTTGTGCAAAGATTGATGCAGAAAATTGTGTACCAGCATTCATTTCTTGGCTGCCAACATTTGGTTTATGGCCTCTGGCAACATCAGCCCTTTAGGGATTAGAGACACTGCTCATTCCCCTTCCTTTAATCCTCCAGCCTTAGATACCCCCCTCCCACCCAGAGCAACCAAGCAGAACTCAAGATAAGTAAAGAATCCCATTCATTTGTCTATTACCAGTATGGCTTGTTTGTATGTCATTTTATTATGCCAAAATAATGATAACGGTAACTGAGTTCATATTCCTCTTGTAATATACTGTATATCATTCATGCATGTGCTTGGTGAGAGAAAACTTTTAAAGAGCACTTAATAGGGGCTTTAGAAAATTGGATTTTCTCAGACACATAAGTCTGAAACAATGGTTCCTATGGAACAGTTTATGCAATGCAGTTTGCACTTTTGTTTTACGTGATGTATTAACAGTACAAAATGAGAGTTTACTGGAATAAAACCATTTTAAGCAAAACATCTTTCAACAAAGAGTAACCTTATGCCAGTCACAGTAAGTTTATGGGGACTGCAGTACTGTACTGTATAAAGGCTAACCATAATTTTAAATGTTTTTGTTGCTACTTAATACAGTTCAGGCAGTGTTTATTTTTAGTCAGGGATGTTTTCTAAGGCATTACTACTTTTTCGATACACGTAGTACCAGTAATGTAAATTGGGGAAACTAACAGATCAGTTTTATAGGTTGTAATGAAACATTAATAGGTAATTGTTGTGTGATATAATGTTCTCTAAAGAACATAGAAAAGTGTTATGTAAAATGAGTACTTAATGTTCTTTGTTTTCCTAGGGATGAATTCACGCGTGGTGATCCTCCTCCTTGGAGGAGTGAGTGCAGTGGTGATGCTACTGTACCTCCATCTAGCAAGTGAAGTGGCTCATTTACGCACTTCTATACAACACCCTTATAGTGAGTTCTTTTTATATTTTTACTCTACTCAGCTCTCTCCCTTTTTCATTGCTTCCTTTCTTTTATTGCATTGCCACACACAACCCTTTCCTTATTTTCACTGATTCCTTCCATTCATTGCTTCTTCATTTTTTTTTTTTTCTCATTGCTTCCACGCTGTAGTGTTTCCATCTATCCCTCAAAATTATCTCTCACTTAATTCCTGCCTTCTATAATTCTATACTTCATCTTCTTCAATATTTCTATTCTTCCATACTCTCATTCTTTTTCACCAGCATCTCTGTGCCGTCTTTCACTTTTTTCATTTTTATTTCTGGAAATTATCACTCAATGGCCCATTATATTCCACTTCTTCATGTTGCTCGACAAACTAATGTTTGCTACCTGGCGGTTGTACATTACAGTATTGTGACAGAAAGTGAGACATAAGCTCCTGGTGTATACAGGTGTGTCCCACAGGGAGTCACTTTTTTTCTTGTACAAGTACTGTATCTAAAGAGGATTAGGATGAGAACATATAGTGGGGGATGAGAACAAATAGTAAAATAAAATCATAATTTTATTTTGCTTCTCATGGCTAATTTCCCGTGTTTTCTGTATCCAGAAAAATCAGTTAATAATCACTTAAATCATATTCAGTCTTTTATTAGACTGGGTCTCCAACTGTAAGTAACCTTATGTAATGAGGTGTAACAATAGGTTGTGTGTGACCACATGAGGCAGTTGTTTACATGGATTTTGTTCCTTTGATAGTGGAGCCATCATTTTCTTGCAAATCTTCACCTCCATATCTGCAGAAGCAGTGATCCAGATGTACTGTACAATGCAATCCCTAAAGAGTATGGAACTTGTTTGTTGTGACAAGAAATTTCTGTGTCAATTTTTAGTGTATAGAATTCCATAATCCTACTGAATTTATCAGTAAACAGTTTTGTAATTGTTCTTTTCATCTGGGGATGATTCTTGCCAACCTAGAGAAAGAAATGTTTCGTGAGTCATTCCTGGTGGTTTAGTGTAGAGTGCTAAGGTCAGGGTGATGGGTGTGCCTTATTTGCAGTGGTTCAAATTGTCTTGAGTTGACTGAAGGTATTTCATTCAAAATTGCCTTCAGGAGTGCATGTGTGACCTCCATAAACATGGATTCTAAATGTGCGAATGAAAAAAGAGGTATAATGGACACCACATGCATGGGAAAAGCATGCCCAGTGCACAACATGTTGTAATCATACTGAATTTATCAGTAAACAGTTTTGTAATTGTTCTTTTCATCTGGGGATGATTCTTGGCAACCTAGAGAAAGAAATGTTTCATGAGAGTCATTCCTGGTGGTTTAGTGAGTACTAAGGTTGGGGTGATAGGTGTGCCTTATTTGCAGTGGTTCAAATTGTCTTGAGTTTACTGAAGGTATTTCATTCAAAATTGCCTTCAGGAGAACATGTGTAACCTCCATAAACGTGGATTCTAAATGTGTGGATAAAAAAAGAGGTATAATGGACACCACATGCATGGAAAAAGCTCGCCCAGTGCACAATATGCTTTTCATACACCATCCCTGATGGTTCATACTGCTGGCACAAATAGTTTTTTTCATTCTTTATTCATTTAACCTCTTTAATGTTACTGTCTTTAGCTGCTTGACTTCTGTGAAGTAGACTGTGTCCTAAGGAAATGTATTTGTTTAGAATAATAGAAAAATATAAAACTGAAGTACAGTATAATGATTAAGGCTGAGGTGGTTTGGACATGTGGAGAGGATGGGGGATGATAATTGGGTACAGAGGGTGAGAAGTGTTAATATTGGGGGAGGGGTTGGGAGGGGTAGACCGAGAAAGACATGGGACGAGGTCATTAAATGTGACTTAAGGGTTAAGGGACTGAATAGGGAGGCTGCCAGAGATCGAGCAGCGTGGAGAGCCGCCATTAGGTGACCAAGGCCGACATATGCAAGCATGTTGGAGCCTTCAAAAACGAAACGAAACGAACATCCCTTAATAGCTTTACAAAACAGAAAATGCTGACAAGGAGCCTGCACAAGGTGGTCCTGTGCACCCCTGGTAGAGAAGCTGTTACATCCATCTGGAAGCTAAGCCTTTTCGTATTTCCCTGCACTTCTTTGTGGGAAATACCTTGTTCCACCCCTGGTGAGGTGCTGTCTACCACAAATGGGAGCTGGATCCTTACATGTTGTATGTACGATACTGTACTGTACCTGTGGGACGGCCCCTTAGAGGCAGTTGTTTACCTTTGGTCAACAGGTCTACTTGGCCAGACTGATTGGTGTTAAGCAACAACAACATGATAGAAAAGCTTCCAGTCAGTTCGTGGAAATAGAATCCACAGACAAGGCAAGGCTGTTAGTCCCTCTTGGGCATTATAACAACTAGATTAACCTTGATAAAATATGGACATCAGCTTTTTTTCATGTTTGGAGAAAATTACTTCCATCTACATAAGGAAAGAAACTAAGGCACAGTAATACGGTATTTATTACGGAAAATGAGGGAATGAATTAAAGCATTGTATAGAACATTGTGTGTGTAACTCACCGGGTCGGTCAGGATCACCTGATGGTCGTGATCATCAGCTTTTACCCTCCCGGAAGGGAGCTGAGAGCTCATGTAGTCCGATCTATGGGCAAGGCTGTGACCTTCACACATCCACACACCCATCTCCTTGCTCAAGGGGGACAGTAACCACCCACTTCGTCAGTGAAACTTTTCGCAACCTGAGCGAGGCGCGAACTCCCGTGTGTGTGTGTGTGTGTGTGTGTGTGTGTTCCTACCTTACCTAATTGTTCTTACCCAATTGTATCTTTACAGGAATGAGTCAAGCTCGTACTGTCTCGTGTATGAAACTGCTTTTATCATACATATCCTTAAATTTATGAACAGTTTTTGCATACACTATATCATTTGGTAGTGCATTCCATTGATCAGTTGCCCTATTTGGGAAACTGGATTTCCTTATGTCTTCAGTTTTTTGCAGTGTCCTCAATGCTGATGCTTCCCTATAGGTTATATACTCATTTATGTCTGTTTTCTCTTTCCTTGTGATACATTTATATAGCATAATCATGTCTCATCTTTTCCTTCTTTCGTGTAATGTTGGTAGGTTCAGTTTTTCTTGTCATTCTTCATAGATTAGATCCCTTAAGCTTGGTACCCACCTTGTAGCAGCCCTTTGTGCTTTTTCAGTCTTATCTATGTGTTTTTTGAGATGTGGATTCCAGACCACTGATGCATATTCCAGGATTGGTCTGATGATTGATGTTATTATGTTTCTCAGCATGTCTTCATTTATATATGTGAATACTGTTCTCATATTAGCAAGCAGTTTATACATGTTCTATACCTTCTCATTGACGTGATCAGCTGTAGATAGTCTGTTATTGATAATCACTCCTAGGTCCAGGTGGAAAGAATATTTTGAAAGTCTGTTGAATGGGAATGGAGAAGGCAAAGTGACTGTCAACATGATTGGTTTTGGGGGTGTACAGAAAAGGAAAGAAGAGCCAGGAAACGTAACACACACATAAGTGACAAACGCTGTGAAGCGGTTGAAAACTGGGAAAGCAGCTGGGAATGATGAGGTGTATGCAGAGGGGATTAAATGTTGTGGAAAGAGCAGAATGAAGTATTTGTTTGAGATGTGTAAGAAGGCATGGACAAGTGAAATTGTGCCAGTAGAATGGAAAAGGAAGTGATTGTACCCCTGTAAAAAAATAAAGGTAAGTGAAGTGAGTGTAAGAATTATCGGGGCATAAGTCATTTGAGTGTTGTAGGGAAGGTATATGGAAGAATTATCATAGAGGAAGTAAGTGAGATATCAGAAGTCCTAGTGAGTGATGAACCGGGTGGCCTTAGGAGTGGCAGAGGATGTGTGGATCAAATATTTGCAGTGAGACAGATAGTGGAGAAGTCTTGTGAGAAGGACTGTAAGGTGTTTATGGCACTTATGGATCTGGAAAAAGCATACGACAGATTGGATAGAGAAAGATTTTGGAAGGTTTTGTGCATGCACGGTGTAGATGGTAAGCTGCTAGGTGTCATCAAGAGTTTTCATGATGGCAGTGAGGCATGTGTACGGGTAAGTGGGAATCTAAGTGAATGGTTCATGATCAGTGTGGGCATGCAACAAGGTTGTGTGGTGTCCCCATGGTTGTTCAGTATACAGATGGGGTGATGAGAGAAGTAGAAACACAAGTATTGGAGAGAGGATGGTGTTGGTAATGAATGGTAATGGATGGAATATCTCAAATTTGTTGCATGCTGATGATGCATTGCCACTTGCAAGTACTGGATAAGAGCTTGGTAGGCTAGTGCAGAGTTTTGTAGGTGTTTGTGAGTGTCATGCCTTGAGAGTAAATGTAGAAAAGAGTAAAGTGATGGTTATAGAAGGTGACTCCCAGTGTGATGTTACAGTGAATGGAGAGAGAATGGAATTGGTGGAAGAGTTCAAATACCTGGGTACAGTGATAGAAAAGAGAGGAAAATGTGCAAAATAATTGGAAAGTAGAGTGACACAAGGAAGGAAAGTAGCCGGTGTTATGATGGTCCTGATAAGAAACAGGCTTGAGTTTTGCAGCTGTGAAAGGCTTCCATGAATGTGTGTTAGAGCCAACTTTGACATACAGATGTGAGAGTATGGTGTGGCATGAAAATGAAAAGTCAGGAGTAAGATCAGTGGAGATGGGACTGTTGGGGAATGTATGTGGAGTACAAAGAGTGGATAGAATGCAGAATTATTTGATTCATGAAAGATGTGGAGTGAAGAATCTGTGAACACCAGAGTCGAAGAAAGTGTACTGAGATGGTCTGGTCATGTGGAGAGAATGGATGACAATAGAGCAGTGAGGAAGGTATATCTCAGGGAATTTGAAGGAGTGAGGAAAGGAGGTAGGCCAAGAAGAAGGTGGGAGGATTTGGTGGATGAGTGTGTGAGGAAGAGAGGTATGGAAATTGGTGAGGCTAAGGGACTGACAAGAGATCAAGTTGGCTGGATGAATATTGTACGGAGAAGTGCATAACCAGGGATTTGGCACCCTTTTTTAACCCTTTGTTAGTCCTGTGGGGTATTCAAATGTGGTTAGTCTGGTGGGGTGTTACAACATCCCAATACAAAAATACATGTGGTGTTACTAACACGTTAAATATATTCATATTGCCGCTTCAGCATATCTCTGCAATCACTAATGAAAAGATTGAATTCCCTATAGGTGGTGTTTATTTATTTATAATAATAAAATGCAATAAATTATAATATCAGTAAAAAAAATAACAAATGGACTCATATCTCATTTGTCAGGTAAACACGTACAGGAAAATACATTTTGTGATGTTTAAAATCAGTATAATGATAATATGCAAAAATAAGATAAAAAAACAATATCACAATATGATCTAAATGGTTAGTTGGATGGGGTGACTGGACACCCCAGGGGGAGGGGGAAGTGCCCCTCTCTCTCACTACAGCAGAGGCAGGACTAAACCAATACACATGCTCCCTCCCCTTACTGAATCAGGAGAGTACTGGAACAGAGAGAAATATTTGAATTACCGGCTAGGAAATATGAGCTTTTAAAAAAATTGGGGGTGCCAAAACATCCCACCTGACTAACGAAGGGTTAAAGTGACAGCATTCAGATTGGCTCTGTCAGATAGGTATATGTGAAGCTACAGAAAGTGGTGAAATTTTTTTGGTCTATCTGATGGAGCCTTGATTTCGAGGGCTTGAATGATGAGTGAAAAGAAGCATGGCCCATTGAATTGGGCAAACTTTGCTGTCTAGATGTTGCTACTTCTCACCCTACCCTAGGGTGGGAAAAGAGATCCGGATGTTGATGATGATGATGATGATGAATCTGCACCTCCATCATACTGTAATAGCTTAATAGATTAGGAACACATGATTTTTCCTTTCTAAAACCAAACTGTCTTTCTGTTATTGTATTTTTCCAGATGGTTTACCTAGATTTTTCTCATCAGCTTTTTTGGTATCTTATTTACTACACTGGTCAGGGATACTGGTCAGTAGTTGAGTGGATTCTATTTCCTTTCTTGAATAGGTGAACAGTGTTTGCTTCCAAATATCATGTGTGTATGCATGCATGCCTGTGTGCATGCATGTGTGAGAAAGAGAGAAAGTTTACCCAATTATCACAGGGAAAGGGTAAAGTAACAGTCATGTTTGCAGGTAATGTATTTTTGTCTTGGCCATTCTAATGGAGAGTTGCTAAAGGGATAAAAATTTTAGAAAGGTATTTAAAGGTATAGTAGATTGATGGAATTACTTGATTTAATTTTATTATGACTAATTTCAGTTTAATTTCCTTTTTATCAGGTCCCTTGGACAACTATGCGGATTATATACCTACAGGAAAAGCTATGCTTGATCTTGATAATATTGTCATCATATACAATCGAGTGCCCAAAACGGGATCAACCTCATTCATCGGCTTGGCATATGATCTCTGCTCAAAAAATAAAATCACAGTTATTCACTTAAATACAACCAAGAATGCACCTACTTTGTCTCTCACTGACCAGGTAAGACTTACCATGTTCATTTCTTAGTCATGCTTCCTGAAATTGATTTGGATGTCCATTCATAAGAATCTGTTTTCTCTAAGGAATAATTAGTATTCTCTGGTTAATGCATTTTAATTTATATAGCTACAGTATCTGCTGTTCTGAAATACTAAGATGTGTTTCAGGACTTCAGGTTTAACACTTACTGTGCCCAGAACAGATGAAAGTCTCTCTCTCTCTCTCTCTCTCTCTCTCTCTCTCTCTCTCTCTCTCTCTCTCTCTCTCTCTCTCTCTCTCTCTCTCTCTCTCTCTCTCTCTCTCTCTCTCTCTCTCTGTATGTATGTATGTGTGACTTATTTTGCTATGGCGTGTGTTTCTATCATATATATCACCCGCCTTTACAAGGCGGAACGATAATGTTTTTATTCGCCTGTGTGTGTGTGTGTGTGTGTGT
>JAGKTI010008484.1:0-12794 GCA_018397915.1 Birgus latro
CCTTTAACCCCCACCCCCACCCCACCTCCTGGATACTGTGAGGAATTGACCCTTGAACAAAGAAGACCCATATCCTGAACTAAACTTGTGGAAAATACAATCTGCTAAAAAAAAAAAATCATTAGCCTAAACTCTGATTTGAGAAAACCTCAGATACTGTTTAACTAATAGTACCAAAGTTTTGCAATTATTAATTATTATGCACTATGATGTCTGTTCATCTGCTTGTACTGTCAGTAGGTTTTGGTGTTGGATGCAAAGCTGCATGCTTCTTGAAGGAATTCCCACACAGAAATTAACCATTGTACAGCTGATGTTTTCTATGGACTGTAAGCTAAGTGCCAATATCAGTTTTGAAAGCTAAATCAAGTGCCAAAACCAGTTATGCAGTCTAAGTTGTGTAATAAGATTTGTAACAATATTAAAGTTTCAGCTTGGGCTTTGACTTACGTACTTGTGGCTGGATGTTTCCAGTCTGAGTGATGTCTGTTCCTAGTAATCATGTTTGTGGCCATATATTTTTTCTCATGGTATTATCTCCCAGGGCCAATGGTAGCCACCCATTTACCAACCACCCATCTATCATCCAATCCAGTGCTGCCCCATAAGGAGCGTGGGAGCCCGGGGCTAGTCAAGTTGGTCCTGACATTTAACCCGTCACATCCCGACCGGTTTCCCACCTCCTATACCCCCCAGTCCCGAGCAATTTCAATTTTTTTTTTTCTCAAACCTTTGCTTTTGGTGAGAAACATCGAGAATTCATAGAGAAATCACCCTCCTGAAGCTATAAATGGTACTACAGGTGATGAGTCGATGAGTCAGCCTTACCTTTCGTTCTTTCTCAGGGTATCTGGCCTCAAAGAAAACTAACTATGGGAGGCTAAACTAATTCAAGCCACTTTGAATTATGTATTTATTTATTTATTGGGTACGAATATATGTGTAGTACAAGACTATAATGGTTTCACACAATTATATAGGCAATAGAAGCATTCTTCAGTCACCAAACACATCCACATATGGCACCTTCCTTTACGACATTACCATTTCATCACTTCTGTTTGTTTCTTGCTCTAGCTTCTTTATTTCTTTGTCCTCCACCTCAGGAATCACTTTCACCGTGAATTTTGTCATTGGAGAGACCGTGAGGCAACATATCTTTACTAGCCAGGTTACTGCTAACAGGTGAATTGCAGAGTGTGGGGGGGAGGGGGGATCAGGTGGGGCCAGGCAGTATCCCCACTTGACAGCAGATAGAGGAAGGTCTCCCACATATGCCTACCAAAATTCACCCATGAAACTTGAAAATTGTGCAAATTATGACCCTTGCAATTGCGCGACGTACCCATACGTCGATGGGTCTAGCTGTGACAAAATGTTGCGACGTACCCGTATGTTGACAGGACGCCTCGGGTTAAGTTGAGAGTGACCAGCCTCTCATCTCTGAGTGGCATTACGTGAGCAAAACACCCCAACCACTCCTTGGATATAAATCTGCACTGGCTCAATCCGATTGGAGTGCCTTGATTACCCACTACACCACCGGGCACCATAATTTGGTTATATGGTTATCACCCTGCGTAGTAAATGGTTTCCTGGTGTACAGGATACTATTTGGCTTGTCGCACAGTGTAGAGTCACCCATAGGAAGAAGAAAGACAGACAGAATAGGAAGTGCTGAGTCATCTGTAGGTAGAAGAGAGGAGAGAATGAAGGAAAAAGGGAGAAGAGGAAGAAAGGATAGAAGAGAGGAAAGGGCAGTCACCCAAGAGCAGCACTGCATCGTGTGAGTGGATGGTGAGCACCCCCCCTACCACATAGCCACCCATTTACTACCTACTAATTTAATGTGGTTTTACTGTTTTAGTTTAAGTCCATTTTGTGCAGGAGTATCAGAACCAACAGGGTCTATTCCTGAGTGACACAGCAGCTCCTGTCTTTAAAAAGATCAGGACAGGTAAAAGTTTTAACTCCATTGGTTCTTTGCTACATCTCAGTTGGGCTGCCTTCAAAGACAGGGAAACAAGTTTCATCCCACCTCATTTCACTCTATTCAGCTTAAAAATACAGTATTCAGTAAAATTATTTGTGATGTTCAGGTATCCATTACACAATTATATATTACCATTATCATAATGGGTATAAAACCCAACTACATTATCTTGCTTGAACTAAACTTCAGTACCTTAGCAACAAAGGCTTAACATCAGGAAAACACCATTACAAGTGCATTTTCTTATTCACCAGGATTTACTTTACAAGGCAAAAAGGTACCGGTAGTTTCAGGGGGGTTATCACAGTACTGGAATTCCTCCATCACTGAGAACACAAGAGCTGACTCAAGGACAGCAACATTCACACAAGACTCAGGCAAGATTATAGCATTCAAACCTCCAGGTACACCTTCAACACAAACCAAGATTTCTGTGAAATTGTACAGATGTAAATGTGCGCATCATTTACAACTGCACTACACACCTCGGAATGTGTCAATGAATCACTCGAGAAGGGGGTCATTTACTAAAGTCAGATCCTGTATGCTCAGCAAGAAAGGTGACAGAGTGCTCAGTCAGTTTCAGAAGGATAATCCATATTGTCATTACTAATTGCCCAAGACATGTTTACAGCAAAAGTATTAACAAGTACTGACATAAGGGATTGTAGGTTAGTTTGATGGGATTCTATTTATACCTGATATGAAAAGATTCACAAAACTAATGCCATATCAAGAGAGTAAAATTGCACTGGTTATAATTTGCCATGTGTTAAAGCCCCTTTGAATGTTTACAGAGAAGCATGAGGTTAGTGTAATATATAAGATGACCCAAGTACACAAAAAATCTTATTTTACCTACTACTAACATTACCAACACCACACCTATTAGTATCTGGTGGATCTCCAATCCACTGATCTGGTTCCCCTTTTGGACTTGAGTTACTGAATTGAGCATTTTCGAACCATACTAACTCCACTTTTTACCGATGCCAAAATAGTGGATGACAATTCCAGTTTATGTCCCTCTCTGCTCCAATATTTTTACCATATTCCAAGTTATCCCTACCCAAATTCTTGTGAATACTTCCTCATAACTGTGACTTATTTTTGAACTAGTTTTTCCCTTCACTCCTCCTCTGTCTCTTTCCTCCATTTTTTCCTCTTCCTTATGTCTGTGGGTGACTGCACTGAGTGACAAGCTAAATGATTTCCTGTACATCAGGAAACAAGTTACTATGCTGGGTGGTAACTATATAACCAAATTTTGGCACCTGGTGGTTTAGTGGGTAATTAAGGCGCTCCAGGCTCTCCAATCAGATTAAGCCAGTGCAGGTTTATATCCAAGGGATGGTTGGGGTTTATTGATCAAGGTGATGCCACTCGGAAGAGTGAGGCTGGTCACTCTCACCTTAAATGTCAGGATCAACTTGCTTAGCCCCGGGCTCCTATGCTCCTCATGGGGCAACACTGGATTAGATGATGAGTAAATTTTAAAACTGTATTTATCTGTTTCTAGGCAATACTGTTCTTAGTGTTTTCACCGCTAATTATTATATTTGTACCATTGTCCTGCCTATCTGTTCTCTGTTTTCCCACCTCAGAAAGCTGTGGAATTACCTGGTTCTGACAATCTATTAGGCTTCCAGTTCACAGAAAACAACTAATCCAAAGTCAACTCCAATACAGGGATTCCTTATCATGAGGATCACCTAAAAAAAAAAAAAATCCAAACTGTCAACCATTTGGTGGCAACTGCTTCATCAGGGTCAGGACACTAAAATCCACCCAGAGACTTTCAAGTAAATTGATCCACCAGTGATGCAGCTTTTGCAAGAAAGCACGCAGGCAGTGTTAATCAATATAAAGTTCTCCAACTTTTTAACAATGCACATGTGCATTTGCATTCCTAGTGTTAAGACACTGCAGGGTATTTTTATGCATATATGAATACAGAGAGCTCTGTGAAACTACAGTACCTTACTTCATAATCTGTATTACCTCTTCAGGTTCCTTTAACCCGAGGAATCCCATTGATGTATGGATACGTCGCAACGTTCTGTCACAGCTACACCCATCAATGTACGGGTACGTCGCGCAATTGCAAGGGTCATAATCTGCACAACTTTCAAGATTCATGGGTGATTTTTGGTAGGCATATGTGGGAGACCTTCCCCTACCTGCTGTCAAGCAGGAATACTGCCTGGCCCCACCTAACCCCCCCTCCCCTCCACACTGGACAATTCACCTGTTAGCAGTAACCTGGCCAGTAAAGACATGTTGCCCCACGGTCTCTCCAATGACGAAATTCATGGTGAAAGTGATTCCTGAGGTGGAGGACAAAGAAATAAAGAAGCCAGAGCAAGAAACAAACAGAACTGATGAGGTGGTAATGTCATAAAGGAAGGTGCCATATGTGGATGTGTTTGGTGACTGAACAATGCTTCTATTGCCTATATAAATGGGTGAAAACCAATATAGTCTTGTACTACAAAAATTCGTACCAAATACATAAATAGGTAATTTAAAGTGGCTCGAATTAGTTAACCCTTCCATAGTTCGTTTTCTTTAGCCAGGTACCCTGAGAAAGAGGGAAAATGTAAGGCAGACTCATCACCTGTAGCACCATATATAGCCTCAGGAGGGCGATTTCTCTATGAATTTTCAATGTTTCTCACCTAAAGCAAACGTTTGAGCAAAAAAAAAAAATTCCGAAAATGCTCGGGACTGGGGAGTATCGGAGGTTGGAAATCGGTAGGGACGTGACAGGTTAACCCAACTCCTGTACCCTGTCTTCTTTCATACAAGTCAATCTCAACACTCTTACTTTCCAACTACCTTATCTGTTCGTGTATTGTCCTGTGTTCCTGTGGAAACACACCTTGCGGAAGGCCTTTACGTTACTCCTTATTTCTGTGCTGTTCTGTCTCAGTACTAACCTTCTCTACAAGACATTTACCTCAGCAAACCAAACACTTTGACGTCCTCTGTACATAAAAATTTCTTCCCCTTAGCTATAAACGGTTTATTGACGACTTCAACAAAACTCAAAATGCTGTCCCATCTTTAAGACATTCTTAACCAATCTCTAACCTGTCATTTCACTTGTACAACCTACTCTGGTTTGTCCTATCCTTCACAGTCTTTACTATTTATGTCTGCATCATCTCTTGTTTGTATTAGAAGTAAAGAGCAGAGACAAGAGATATGCACCAAATCCCTAAACAATAATGCCAAAGTGTGACACTAATAAGCAGTTACTGAACAAATTCTTCAATTCAACCTAAACCTCCCTCCTTCAGAAACAACAGTTTTATGCCGATGCGCTATAAAAAGCTTTATAACACTAAAACTCGAAATGCAGCAACCCAGCTCCACTTGTACCTAGAATTAGTAAAACAGACAAAACAATGATTGCTTCACCAACCACATAACCCTGCACTCCCTCTGCACCAAGCAAATACCTGAAACACACTATCATCTCCCTCTACAACCAATCACTCCCACTGAAGACCCTACTAAATTTCTGAACTTAATACTAAAACATGACTTCCTTGACAAGCAACTTCAATGGCAGTTCAAAAATTCAATGCTCTGCAAACTAATATGTACCTTTGGACAGCAGAAAGCAATGAAAACATTAACAGCTCATTCAATAACAACAAGCAAAACGGGCCCAAGCTGGGCCTCCCCCTAACAACCATAAACACCGTAAAGCATAACACAACATGAAACTTTAAGAATACCAGGATGTAGAAACTACAAATATCACTTGGGGGGGGAGGAAATCCCCCTATCAGACAAAAAAAATCCCCCTATCAGACAAAAAAAAAAAAAAACTCCCAATCAGATCACCTGTCTCTGAGTTGGTGATTTTATGGAGAGGGGCACTAACCCTTCGCCAAACCCCTTGCTGACAAGTAGGGAGTGTATGGGTTGGCCATCAAACACCAAATGTACAATTCACTGCTTCAGTAAAGAATCCATCCCACCCACATAACTACAGTACGTTGCACCACAACCCACAAGAAGCAAAATGTGAAGACCTCCCAACACTACAGAGACTCCCTCAATGTCCCTCCTCCACCCAACAAAAACACAGCCACGTCATCAGAACTTCCAGCCAAACACCATCACAAACTCCCACCAGACATTCATGCCCCATAAATTACCCTTCTGACAAACACAACACACTTCAACCACCTCTATCACAACACAGACATTTAACAATCTAAACAGATGATCTCTGGGAGCACCCAGTTAAAGTGGCTTGCCTCTTACAGTCCACTGGGTTCACGTCCAGATGGGCATGGGGTCACAACATGGAGTAATAAGTGATTTGAATATCATTTACATATCATGGTTATGATCTGAGGTTTACACCTTGGGATGAAACAGGATTAGCAACATTGGCTGGGTTGTGGAACTGGAACCAAAAGTTGTATTCTCGTCAACTTAGGTGATTATCTAGCTTCTCTTCCTTAACCATATATATTGCACACCACTGATTAATATTCCACTTCATGCTATTTATATCTCTAACACGGCAAAAACTGTATTAATAGCATGCAAGAGAATATTAACATACCATATACAGAAATATACGATACAGGAAGAGGTGCCAGAAAGCCTCCTTAATAAACTCGAATACGAGCCAAAGTACCTGTACACCAGATGTTAATCTGGGTTATGGTATGGTTGAAGACCCTCTGGAGGGTTGCAAGTGGATGACACTCGTTGAGTTAGTAGCATCATCATCCACAGGTGTCATTCACACTGACCTGTGGGTTAATATGGAAGCCAGTGATACTGTACTCAGAAAACTAAATGAAAAGAGCCTTATGACATCTCTGTACCTTTGTTAACATTTAAGATGGAGTTCCAATAAGGAATTTTCTATGGTAAAAGTATCTAGTTCCCAACAACTCAACCAACCTGGCAGACTCAAAACTCATCCATCTCTGGGGCCAGCGTGGCTTACGGTGTGGCTGAGGATCCTCTTAATCTTCAGTAGTGGTTGTGTTGGCATCATCTGGCACGCTGACCTGTGGAATAACAAAGATGGTGTGCCACTATGGAATTTTCATACAGAAGTGTGAGGTAACTGGAGGTGCCCATCATCCATTTGCCTGATATAGTGTTACAGCATCTTTACATTACGGTATCACTTCATTAATTATGGTAACATATCTGTACACTTCAACAATTTAACCCATAATTACAGTCTGTCCTCGCCTAATGCAGTTTGCCGAAACAGAATATTGCCATAACATGGCACGATTCAGTGGAAGGAAATGAACATTCTAATGTGGGCACTTAAAGTAATGCAGTAATTTGAATCTTGAGTCAAGCCGAGTCTCTCAAGGAGTTTATCTTTGACAGTGACCCTTCCTTTGCAAGAGGTAACATGATTAAGCAGACTGTTGATGCAGTCAGCGTCTACAATCGTATGCACACCGACAGAGTAAACCATCGTAAACAGTCACTGATCACTCGTTACTTCACCAGACAAGCTGCCGCTGGTCTACTGCAAGTGGATATCCAGCGACTACAGGATGAAGAAGCTCTGGAGGACCTAGAAAGTAATGTTTGGAGTGTTGCTAGTAAAAAAAGACTTTGATGGATTTTAGTGTGTGTTCTCCCCCTCTACCTCATCTCCGGTGACGTGTCTGCTCTTCTCCTAACATAAGGTACAGTACAATAAATAAAAAAGTCCTACTGACCTAATGTACTTTTCATAACTAATGCTTTTAGGTGGTTTAAATTAAGGGGTATAAAAAAAACTGCACCACACGCGGGGGAAAATTGGACTTTTGGGCAAGGGGGTGCAGAAGGAAACTGAGGTTTTCATGAGTCCCTATACTGTAATGTGATACTATATTTGCCTAACACGAGTTCGATGTGGAAGCAAATACCCGTGTTAGGCGAGGACAAACTGTACAGTACTAATAAAATCAGGTCAGTACATTACAGTTTCCTTATGTCAACTCCCAGAAACTGGAAAAAAAACATCGGCAAAACCATCAACAGTGCCCAGTGAATGGATCCCAAATCCATTTTTCATTCCACACTACAGCAAAACCATCCACACTTTACTTGTTTTTGAGTATAAGCATTAGGCGTGTAATGCTGTATGGCTGTAAGATCTTGGCAGTAAAGAAAGAGGATATTTCCAGGCTCAAATACAGTATACAGAAATGACAGATTAGGTGGACTTGCAGTGTATCCTTGAATACGAGGCCTGGGGGGCTAGGCTTACAATGAAAAAGGTGATAAAGGATGTGACTGAAGTGTATTGGTGTGGTGATGAGGATGACTACTGAGTGCAGAATATGAGAAGTGTGAACGTTGGAGGTTGGGTTACAAAAGGTATGCAATAACTGAAATGAAACTTAAATAAATCACATTGTCCTGGCGGAGATTCAATCTCAGACCCTTGCGCTTGATATGCGTGCATGTTACCACTAAGCCAATGAGAGGATCCCTACTTTGCCTCTACACAACACAGGCTTTTACAGACCCCATAACATCACTCTTTTCTCCCCGTGGTGATTAATCTGGTGAGTTTTGAACACATTTGGTAGCATAGCGCATTGGAGGCCACCACTGGGGGCGCTGCGGACCACACCGAACAGCTCATCCCCGAGATGTAAGGACTAGGACACTCCCAGCTAACCATCATCGTCACTGCCCTCCAAACCTCACCTCACATGCCACACACCACTGCCAACCAATGTAATAACCGAACCGAAACTTAACAAATTAATCACACTGTCCTACCCGAGACTCAATATCAAGCCCTGAGCCAAAGGAAGGATCTACCCGCTTTGCCTCTAAGCAATGCTGGCTTTTATAGACCCCATTACAGGTAGACCAAAAAAGACCTGGGATGAGGTCACACTGTGAGCTCAGGGTTAAGGGACTGAATAGAGAGGCTCCCAGAGATCAAGAACCATGGAGAGCCGCCATTAAGTGACCAAGGCCGATGCGTGCAAGCATGCTGGAATCTTTATAAATGAAAAGGAAAATAAAACAAAGGGGCAAACAAAGTACAGTAAATACTCAATTATCCAACGTAATTCAGCAAACCCCTACACCGAGTAAAGCAAAACACCAGATATCAGATGGTATCCCCCCATTGGCTCAACGTCCAGCATCAGGCCAGATACTGTTACCGTCAGTCTCAACCCTCTATTCTAAAAATTTTCCCATGAGTAAAGATGAAGACTAAGCATAAAATACAATACAATAACGATATGATACAGTACAGCAATAAAGCACCAGCTGGCCACTGCTTACAAGCCAGTTGCTTTGCCTTGACACCAGACATTGCATAGGACCACCAGTTACATACCCTTTCAGCACCAGATATTGCATAATTTTGGACGATACTGCTTTAATAGAGCTGAGCCAGCAGAGCCAAATATTGCAACAATAGACAATTGAGAATTTCCTGTACACAGTGTGTGTTTGTGGGGGGGGGGGAGTTCATATTGATAGTAGCATCTTTTCCTATAGACCACACTAAACTCAATTATCCATCGTAACAATATCTAGCCCAATGCATTATCCGGTGCTGCTGGCTCCGCTCTTAATGCATTATCCAGCAAAATAATGCCACATCCGGTGCCAAAAAGTGGATGTCACCAGTGGTTCTATGCAATATCCAGTATCATGGCATATCGCCTGGCTCTTAACTGGTAGCCAACCAACGTTGTATTACTCTACTGTACAATTACTGTATTGTATTTGTGATTAGTTCTCATCTTTTACTCATGGGAGTGTTGAATGGAAACCGGATCAAGACAGTTACAATATCTGGCTCAACACCAAATGTTGAGGTGGTGGGGAGTACTATGCAATAACCAGCGTTCTGCTTAATTCAGCATAGGGGTTGGTTGAATTACACCAGATAATTGGGTTTACTGTACCACTT
The DNA here is from genome assembly GCA_018397915.1 of Birgus latro. Lineage (NCBI taxonomy): Eukaryota > Metazoa > Arthropoda > Malacostraca > Decapoda > Coenobitidae > Birgus > Birgus latro. Next base: position 9,930 of record JAGKTI010008484.1, read on the forward strand.
CCAAAGGAAGCTATGAATAATGCACATGCTGCTGCTAAAAAATACACAAAATAATGTATACACAGGCATTATGTCAGACCAACATTAAGCCGGTGCAGTACTCAATTGCTCAACAAACCATCCAGCACCCTCTCCCTACAGTAAGAGGCTTTTCAAGGTAAAGCTTAGTAGCTGAGGGAGGGGTTTCAGTAAAACTATCATTTCAATCCCTAACAGCATTAGCTTTTGAACCTATTTTTTGGTATTTTGGACAATTCTAAGACACTTTTCTTCTATGGCAATTTTCTTGCAAATTATTTTTATTTTACTCTTGAAGATAACCTAACCTATCCTTGGGGAGTAAAATAAAAATTTGCAACTAACATGTCAGGAAAGTGTCTTACAATTTTCTAAAATATCAAAAATATTGATCAAAAACTCGTAATTCTGTTAGGGGTTGAAACAACAGTTGAACCGGGTTTTCAGGAATAGCACCCCAGTTAAAAACCAATGGTTTGGGGGCGTTGCATCCATTACCCTGGAAATGTCATTTCAGCAAGGGAGTAAACAAACAAAATTAAAAAAATATTTTAGCCACAAAATTCGTGAATGTCCAAGAGTTTAACATTACTGGAGCTATTCGGGGTTTACTGCTCACAATGCCACTCAGGAATGGCAAATGGTCACTCGTGCATTAAATGTCTGAAGTACCTGACCCCAAGCCCCAAAGCTCATGATGGAAAGAAAAGTGCGACAATGTAAGTATTATGCATCTGTTTGATGTGTGGCTGTGAAGGAATGGTGGGATAACTCACTACTAAAACTGCCAGTACACTGACCATCAATGTCACCGTTTATTCCACTTCAATTTTCCTCCTCCATATTCCTACATTTTCCAATGAGCTACTACATACAATAATTCAGTCAATAACCTGGCCTGAAAACCGATGACAAATAGCAGAGAGAAAAACAGAACACAAATTTTCCCAGGTAGCCATCTTTCTTCCCATACATCGGAATCATCCCCCCCATACTACCATCTATTTGTGCTCCCTGAACATGTATATTAATACTCTAGTAGTACTCTATCAACTATATTAACCACCACTAACCTGGCAATAGAGTCGATCAGAAGTTGAAGTTAGGAGGGACGTGCAAAACCACCGACGCCATCCTGCTCTCAGTTCTTGCCGGCTTCCTCGTCTCGTCAGTTCCGGCAGATCCGCCAGGCAGTCGCCAGAATGCCAAATCCAAATTCAGCGACATCTCGAAGCTTCTGAAATACCGCTAACATTTCATACAAAAGATTAAAAAATCGAATATTGCATGAGAAAGTGTTAGAACCTCTAGAATATTGAAAGAACTGTATAAAAATATTTATTTTTGTAGCTAGACATTAAATACACCTGTTGGTGGTAAACGGAAATGAATGTATGTAGACCTAGCAGAAAATATCAAATCCAAATCACTCTTCAATCTAAATTAAGAAATTCTCCTAAACTTGACCTGAAAATGGCTAGATTTAGTGTTATATACACATAACTTAGCTGTATGTGTCAAATGTTAATAACGACGGGGGAAAACTATATTCAAATTATTTTATTCCTCTTTAGGATAGACTTTTCGAGCTCATTCTCGAACCAAAGTTGCCAAGTTCAGTCAGTAACAAGGCTAAACTTGCTCTGAAAAATCGCTAAAACTCGCATAATAATCTGTTATGCCTTACAATTTGCTGAAAGTGAGCAAGAATGTGAAGAAGGTTATCTCTCGACGATTTTATTCGGCTTTAGGATAGACTTTTCGAAATGGTGAAGGTAATTTAGCCTTGATTAACCTCATCAATACATGTCCCTAGGAGGACCTTCTTTCCCATTCACGGAAAAGGATGGTATATCAGCCAGCGAATATATGTTGTACTTCAGTTTCAGAATTTAGCGACATTCTGCAGATTGTTTCTTGCCACTTTACTTCCTGTCCTACGTTCAATGGCAAGAAAAAAAAAAAGGGGGGGGGGGAGAGAGAGGAAGAGGTGGAGCCAAGTCGTATTCTTAGGAGCTGGGGATAAGGCCCACTATGTAGATGAGTTAACCTGAAATTTCAATGGGGGGAGGGGAATGAAGGGACCAGGGCTCTACCCCTCCCCTCCCTAGTTAAGCCACTGCTTATCTATCTATATATCTATTGTCAGACGCCTTAATCCCGTAAAGGGTGGCCATAAACAAATCGCCTTCATATCGCCCTGTCCCCCACCATTTCACTATCCTGCTCCCAGCCCACACCCCACACTCTCATATACCTCTCGACTGAGTCGACTGCATCCCTCCATCTCATCCTTGGCCTCCCTCTCCCTCTCCCGCCATCCACCTCACTTACGTACACTCTCCTCGTTAGTGTCCCGCTCTCCATCCTCTCCATATGGCCAAACCATCTCATTGTACTTCTCCTAACGCTGTCTATCACATCCACATCCATACCACAGCGCTCCTTCACTTCCTCGCTTTCACTTGTCAGTCTGTCTTTCCATGTGATTTCACATGCTCCTCTCAGATAACTCATTTACGGAGGTGTTATGCTACGTATTTGTGGCACGGTTTCTCGCCCTCAAATACGCAGGCTAGAGCGGGTCCCTATTCTAGACCGGGAGGTAACTCCTAAGAGCAGGACTGGACACAAAAACAAGGCAGTGGATATCACACATGTATTCTACACATAAGACACAGGGCAATACATCATAGGTATTACAAAGGATTGCCGGGAGGGGCAAGTGAACACTGTACACAATTGCTATCTGTCATTTTACCTTTCTTGGTTAAGTATGGTACTATTCACCCGACACTCGTGTGACATACAACACAATTATATCTTTGGACACAGGAACGGCTTTGA
>JAGKTI010008484.1:17783-33496 GCA_018397915.1 Birgus latro
ATTTCAGAAGGGTTTGCTGTTAGTTGCCTCAGACAGCTGAGTCTCAGTTAGGAAGAGGTGAAGTTCAGATGAGGAGAGGAGGTGCTCAACAAAGAGAAAGTTCAAGGAAAGGCCGCGAATGTTGCATATGATCAGACCCAGACCCCCTCAACCTCCTTCCCTCGCATTTCAAACACTAATCTCAACCCTATCTGTTCATCACCCCATAACTACCTAGGCGGGAACCAGAGGTGAACTGGTAGTGTATCAAGCTTGCGACTGGAAAGGCCCATGTTCGATTACTAGCCTGGCCAGAGTGTTTGTGTGGTTTGCTTCTTCTGCCTCTGTTTATTTACTTCTTTAAATGGATGTCGTGGAAGACCACACCATCTCTAACCCTTTAGCTCCACCCAAAGGGCAGAAGTGTTTCTTATTCCAAGTATCAGTAACTGGCAACAATACACAGACTTGTTCAAACCATGAGTTATGTTGTCTCCCTCTACTCCCCCCTGCCTGGCCTTCACCTCTCACTGAATCTGTTTATTTTTATGTGTGCACACCGTGTAACAGTATGTCCCTCCTCCCCAGAACTGGGTTTGGTACCACAGGCCTCTGCATTAATGAGTGAAAATAGTGGATATTATGAAAATGTTTCAGGCCATCAAATAGCTACTTGCATCAGACAAAAGGTGAAGACATCATGGATTTTAAAGTTGTCATATGGACCTCCGTGCGAGACGTGTTTCCTTCTGCCCACTTGAATGGCTATACTTTCCACTAAGTTAAGGCTGTCTGGCGTAAAGTACAAGCACCTAACCTAACAACTGATTGCATGAGACTTTGCCAAGTATGCCACCTTGTAAGACAACTTTAATTAGCTTTTCTCTGCCTACCTAAGCGACGCATCACACCTGCCTTTATAGAACTGCAGACTAGATCGTCGCAGTCAGACCTTACAAGGAAAAAAAAAAGTTAACAACAGTGTGTCGTTAGTGGGCAACTGGTGTGGCTTTTGACGACGAAAAAGAACTACCGGCATTAATGATCTGGAAGCTGGCACGAGCTCAGTTTTTATTTCTTTTTATCCTCGTACTTTAGAGAGAGATATGATAGTCACCTAACAATAGCTGCAGAGCACATGCTGAAATTAGCATCACAACGGGTCAACTATAGCAAACAAGCTCGGCTCTGGAAACTCAGATGACCATAAAAAAAACTATCTATCCGTGTCTGTCTGTCTGTCTGTCTATTTATCTATCTATTTATTGCTGCCAGACACTTTAACCACGTAAAAGGTGGCAACAAACAAATCGACTCCATATTGCCCATTTCTCTGCTATTTGGCTGCCCTTCCTACAACTCATACATACTTCTCATAGACCTCACCAGTCCATCCCTCAATCTTATCCTTGGTCTCCTGTCCTGATTCACCTAACTTACACACACTCTTCTAGTCACTCTTTCAGTCTGCATCCACTACACATGGTCAAACCATCTACAAGTATTTCTCTTAATTTAAATCACATCAACATCAACACCACAACGCTCCTTTGCTTCCTCATTTGTCTGTCTGTCCAAGTAACTCCACATGCACCTCTCAGATAACCAGGTAGTTCATTTACACTGCTCTCACTCTTGGCTTGTGTCCTACCAACAGGGTCCAAGCTTCACCTTCGTATGTTAGAGTGGGGATCGCAGTACTGTCATGCAGCAACATTTTTACTTTCATGCTGACTTTCCTATTCCTTATCACTATTTCCAATGACCCAGCAATCTTTCTACCCTAAGGACCCCATTAAAAAAAAAAAAATCTCAACCACCCTAAGTTCCCCAAAGATTGCCAAGGCTTTCAATAGTAACACAGCAGACAAACGACAAGAGCTTGATAACTTTTGGGTTTCTGTGTAACAGAGTACAGAGCATTGCAATAACAGATGCTTTATACTGTTTTTAATTCCCCGTTTTTAGTCTGTACAAAAATGGAGTTTGAGATCTAATTGCTTTTATGTACGGTTTTAATGTTTTATCATTACGGTAATTAGCAAACTAGTAACTAAGTGTTCACAAACTCACTACACTAAATACCTGATAAAGGTCCGAAGCCCTTAAATGGCGATTGGTATTTACCGTTATTCTTAAAATGCAGTAACAGAAAATATCTCATTCCTCCTAAGCAAGGACCAAAACCATATTTATTTTAAATCCTTCTAAAACAATTTTACTGACGGTTTGGTTTTGGTGTGAAAGTCACCGTCAGTTCAACGAGGAGTGGCCTTTGAATCGGAACTACTCTCTTGGGGCAACCTGTCAAAAAAATGGGAGAAAGGGGACTTTATGAGTGGTTAAAAGAAGTACGGGTACTGTACAATATTCCCAACCTTTCCCACTTACCTCCTCCTACACTGTATGAGACCTCATTTGCCAAACTTTTTCTAAAAACTCTTTAACACAGCTGTTACGGTGTTACCAGAGTTCACTCATCCATCCTACTCAGACCTAGCAAGAACAGTGCTGGTCTTACTTGGCACCACTCTCGCATTTCTCTGTTTCCCCCATTTTTCCTCACCTATTGCACGTCTCACCACATCCAGCATCTCTGCCCTCTCCTGCGCATACCTACCACATTCTAACAGGTGTTCACCTCACCATTCTCATTAATCCTACATAATGCGCTGCCCTCATTCCACCTATATACTCCGACTATTCACATCGAGGGACTTTGTTCTTACCGGCCCTAGAACAACTGACCTCTCACACTCCCATCATAAAATACCTTGTTCTTTGGCCTATTCTTACACAATTACCAGTCAAGCGTGCTCTTTGATTCTATACTCCGAAACCATTCTTCACTCCCTGCCTTGCACTCGGTAATATATGGACAGGGGACTGAGCATCAGTTTGTAAATCCCGCCACAAACACGAGGACTATATTTTGAATATTGAGAATAGTTTTCTGATGTTAAATAAAATTGTTAATTTCGCTTCATTTTTACTTTGAATTCTCTCAATCAAAATACGTATATACAGTTATTTAGAAAAGAAAATAATCTCGCTACTTGATGTGTTTACCCACAATGCTCATCTCTCTTCGGCCTTTCTGGAGTGGTGAACATGGTGGACCCGTGAGTGCTCGGCTATTTTCCAGTTTATCATGCTGTATATTGGTGATCTTTCAGGCCAGTGGTTTGTTGTGGTACTCATATGCATTATCACGTATCAGCGTGTTGAATTTTACCTTGCTGTATATGAGAAACGTACTATATTTATAGATTATAAGGAGGAGATACTTTGTTTACAAATAGTCTTGGGTGCCGTCAGCATGTATTGAAGGCAATGTAGTATGTTACGGAGGTAATAAGTGTACCTTCGTTAGTCATTAGATTTTCGAATGCAATAAGGAGTAAAGATGAAGACTAGAGAGAGATTTTGGCTCCTATCTTGCGGTACAACTCGCGCGGGTTTTAACGTTGGTCAAGGAATGACAGCCGTATCCCAAAGTTAACTTCCAGAATTGTTCAGAAGCAGTGTACTTTTATGGTTCTCACTGGATAAATTTAGAGCTTGGAAAATTATTACTTACAAAGTAGATTATACGCAGTATTACAGAAATATGTTATATGTGGAAGTGAACGGATTTACAACGCTCAGCATCATTCAGTGGTACTCGTGCTTTTTCTGATTATCGTTGAATTCATTTATAATAAGGTTGATACACAATTTTCATGTATAAATAATCGGATTTGGTCATTGTAATTGCCCCCAAAGTGAATATTACCATAGACAAGCCAACCCAAATGGTACATGACAACCACCAAAGCAGCATCCTTTGATCCTAACCACAGTATTTCTAGGCACAGATTTTGACCTTTTATTTCACTTTTATTTTTTTGTATTTCAGCCATCCATGTAATTTTGGGGATATTGATATTGCCAATTGATGAATTTAACAATTCTAAATTAAAGGTAAAATTTCATAGGGCATTCCTCAAAAGAAAGAAATGGAGAAAATTGATTACAGTAATTGCACAAATAATCATGTGAAGTGACCTTTGTGCATACGGTAGATATATTTTTTTAAGCAGTACCAAATTTCAGAACACACTTTTCTTCCTTTAAATCTTTTAAACACAAAATCAGGCAGGTCTGAAACCTGTTGTGTTTTATGAGAATAGGCTTTGTATCCTTGATGTGCTGTAATGGAATATTCATCTTTATGCAGTTCTTTGGAAACCCATACCTATAGATGTGTTTCATGCCTGTTGCCTTAGACCTCGTGCCCTCATTCATCAGATCGGTGTTATTTCAGTGAACTAGGGAGGAAGAGATTTTAAAAAGTAAGTGGAACTTATAAGTCAGGGATATGTTCCAGAAAAGAGTATCACATTTTTTTTTCTGTACGGTTAGTATTGTGAATTAGGAGAAACTGGCAGATGAGCTTTGGAGGTAGCAGTGGAACATTGAAATGCATTTTTTCTGTAATATATGGGAACTTACTGGCAAAGTAAAACATTGAAAGAAGGCAGCATATGATTAAGAATTCATATAGACATCACTACTTTGAAGAAGGATTGCTCTGCCTAGGCATGATTATTGATGTTAGCATGTGAGATGTCTCTGTGACCCTGATTTTGAAATTTATTGGTCTAATAGTACTGTATTACTACATCCTTCAGTACCTCTTAAAGTATTTAGGGACCTTAGGCTAGACGGGCTACATACTTGTCCATACATTCAGGCAATGGTGATCAGTCCCATGCATGGCATCATGCAAGCTGTAAACCCCAACTCTTAAAGTTAACATCCAAAATGGAACACACTAACCCACTGGACAATCACTCGTCCATTCGTTTAGTTTTGAAGGCTCCAGCATGCTTGCATGCATCGGCCTTGGTCACCTAATGGCAGCTCTCCACGCTGCTCGATCCCTGGCAGCCTCCCTGTTCAGTCCCTTAACCCTTAAATCACACTTAATGACCTCATCCCATGTCTTTCTCGGTCTACCCCTCCCAACCCCTCCCCCAATATTAACACCTCTCACCCTCTGTACCCAATTATCATCCCCCATCCTCTCCACATGCCCAAACCACCTCAATCTACCTCTCCACATGCCCAAACCACCTCAATCTACCTCTCCTCATCACAACACCAATACACCCCAGTCCCATCGTACCTCACAACTCTTCCATTGTAAACCCAGCCACCCCAGGCCTTGCACGCAGGGATGCATACATCCACCTAATCATTGTCATTTCTGTACGTACCTAATCATTGTCATTTCTGTACGTTTGAGCCTGCAGATATCTTCCTCCTTTACTGCCCAGTCTCACTACCATACAGTAGTTTTTATTATTGTTAGTGTATTATTATTATGTCCTTTTATAATTCCAGAGGTGCAAAGGCTGCTCCTCCAGCCAAGAGGGTCCGGCTGAGGAAGAAGAAGCCATCTGACCCTGCCCTGCGCAAGAAGAAAACCCCTAAGCCCAAGCCAGCACCCAAGCCTGTCCCAGAGCAAAAGAAGATTGTTATTGTGAAGAAACCCAGACCCAAGGCTAATGTGGGCAAACACAGACTCCCTGCTGTGCCTGAAGTGCTTCTTAAGCGCAGGAGGCAGAGGATCATTGACAGGAAGCGCAAACATATCGCCAAGAAGCAGGTTAGTCTAAATAAATTTACAGGGAAGCTTATTGAAAGCTGTATTTTATGTGGCTTTAGAGATCTCGTAACTCCTTTCCCATAATTATTTAATTTTCGCTGTCTCGGGTTTGTTTCTGTCTCGCCCTGTGGGATTTTATAGCTATTTTCCTTTAGCTATTTATTCAGCCATTTGATGCAAACATTGTTGATGGTAAAACAAATAAATGGCATTCAGTAGAATGTTTGGGTGTATTATGCAAAATAAATCATGAGGAATAGTCAGTATGAAGCTTACGGTGCCAGCCTATTCAGTCGTGCTGTTGAGTAAATCTGATCTGAGTGGAACTAGGCTTGTTCATCTGTAAGGCTTTAATCTTCATGATATACAGACTTTTCATCGTAACTGATTGCAGTGGGATTTCCAGCTTCAGAGGTGTGTTATGGAAGTACATCATGTCTTCTTTGACAACTGGGGTGTATTTTGAGCCGATTGGGCATCATGGCAGTTGTATAAGCAAAAAAAAAAATTATAAAAGTAAAAATGATGCTAAAGGAAACAGTTGTAAACAAGTGTCTGAACTTGTAAATGACAAGACAGCTCATGATTTGTGATGAGATTGACACTGTAACTTGATTCACAGGAGAAGCGTGCAGCCAAGAAGAAGAAGCTGACGATCTTCCGTCGTGCTGAAAGCTACATTAGGGAATACCGTATCAGGGAGAAGCAGGAGATTCAGATGATCCGAGATGCCAAGAAGGAGGGATCTGTGATTGTTCCTGGTGAAGCTAAACTGGCCTTTGTTATCAGGATCAGGGGGTGAGTAGATGTTTACTTTAGGTTTGAGTATGTATGTATGTATGTATCAATCTCTCTCTATTGTCTGATGCCTTAAACCTGTGAGGAGTGGCCTTTTCACATTCTTTGTAATTTTAAATGCTTAAAAGTTATATTTTAGGAAAGGTCAAAAGTTTTATGGAATTGTGCAGTTTGCCCATGTTGAGAGTGTAATTTATTATTATTAACAGTCAAAGAATGAGTGAATTGACTAAATGTTTGTATAATGGCAAATGTATGAAGTGTGTTTTGTCCAGCAGATTGTGGTGGTTTATTCTCCATACATTTTTTTCTTTTCATCTCTTCAGTTGGGTGCTTAAATTTGCAGTATACTTTTGAGATTATCAGACTTATTCAACTTGAGTACAGACATCAGAAAGTCTTTGGGTAGTAGTAGTAGTTGTTTCCTAGGCAGTCTGGCCGAATAGCCCCGAGTCCCTAAGGAAGGCCACAGCCGAGACCGGGCTTTCCCACAGAGCTCTTAAGGAGTGTATGTTGTGTTTGCGTAGGTGATTGTATGCAATGCAGTCTTCCATAATGTGCTTAATAGTACGGAGTGCTGTGTTACATCCTGGACAGACGTGAGTGACAGAGTCATCCAGCCTCTTCTTATAACTTAAGAGGGCTCGATGATGCTCACATCTCAGCCTGGCCAGGTGGACCCTGTCCTCACGAGGGAGATAGGATTGATGGATGTCAGGAGGCCATGCATGCAGCTGTGTGTTGTCGAGCGGCAAGTGATTTGTGTATGGATATGCTTCTGGAAGCTGGTCTGAGGCGGGCGAGGGGGGAGAGATGTCAGTATTTGTGTATGATATTGTGTTCTGGGTGTTGTTTTGATGTTCCTTGGTGTGTGTGGATGTGCTTCCATGTAGTGTAGTGGATGTTATGGGTTTGTGGAGGCTGCAGTGAGAAAATGGGTGCCTCTCATGTCTAGATGGGTCTGTGGGTGTAGTAGCTGTGCAGTCTGTGATTATTTTTTAAGGCCTTGTTCTGTATGGTCTGAAGAGTATTATAGTGTGTTTTAGTGAGGTTAGGAGCCTAAGCAGGGCTTGCATAATTCATCACTGAACATACATATTGTTTGTATGCTGTGGTGGTGGTTTCTTTGTTGTGTCCAAATGTATGGGCAAGTGACCTCAAGTCCAGGTGTTAATTTTGATGTTTGTGATAGTCTTTGGGTTAATGGGGATGGATTGTAGCCCCTTTACCCCATCAGTCTGATGATGTATTTTTCATTATATTCTATCCAGATTACTATGTTCAGCTTATAGCCTACACTAATCTCTTCTTTAGTACAGATCCTTAGTGGAGTAAAATAGGAAGAACAAAATGAGAAAATACATCATTGGATTGAAGGGGTTAACTTTGGAAGGTCACTTCAAAGTGGTTGAGATGCCTGGAAGTGGCAAGAGTTAAATTCAAAAGACACGATTGACTTGAGTTGATGACCCAAGTTTTAACCATGCAAACCATTTGTATTTGTTTTCAGTGTGAACCAGATCCACCCCAAGGTGCGCAAGGTTCTGCAACTGTTCCGTCTTCTACAGATCAACAATGGTGTCTTTGTCAAGCTGAACAAGGTAGGCAGAGTAACACGTTTTCATACTACTGGCAGTTTGTATTACCAGTTTTATATATATATATATATATATATATATCCTGTATATATATGCCAATAGTCCACTGCAAGTTAATGAAAGCTGTTGATTATGTTGGTGCCTTTACAGTTGATGTTTTAACTTACCCTAGTTTACAGTACTTCAACCATAGGTGGGAAAAAGTTCTGGTTTCTGAAAGTCTTATGAATAAAGTTGATACTTGAACATCTGTGGCACAGCGATGTTGATCTGTTTAAATCAGCCTTTAAACATTATCAAGTTGCACATTGCATTGGGTATGCTTTTGATAATTTGTCCGTATTTTCATATGTACGCTACTCTCCTTTTCTTGTTTCTACTGTAGGTCTTGCATCACCCCTTCTGAGGTAGGAATAAGAGTCAGGATGTTGGAGATCATGTTCTTTTTCTCCCAGGTGTATTGTAATGTTGATATTTTTACGGGTCGTATTTATGGTATTCAGTCTGGCAGGAGAACGTGAAGTTTATAAAGAAAAAAAATGTGCCTGTGAGGTGGAGCAAAGTTGCAGAAGCTTAAATTGTGGATAATCATTCATCACTTTTCCATCCTTCCTCTTCTGCCATTCTTTCCTTCTTTCTTTCCTCATTCTTCTGCCTATGGGTGACTACACTCTCTTCTCTCTCTCTCTTTCCTTCTGTCTTTGGGTGACTTTACACTCCCTCTTCTGCCTTTCTTTCCTCTTCCTTCTGCCTATGGGTGACTTTACACTCCCTCCTGTCTCATTCTTTCCTTCATTCTTTCCTCTAATGCCTATGGGTGACTCTACAATGAGTGACAAGCCTAATGGTTTCCTGTACAGCAGGCAACCATTTACTATGCTGGGTGGTAATCATATAACCAAATTATGGCAATTGGTGGTTTAGTGGGTAATTAAGGTGCTCCAATTGGATTGAGCCTGTGTAGGCTTATATCCAAGGGGTGGCTGGGGTTTATTGCTCACATAATGACACTCAGGGATGAGTGAGGCTGGTCACTCTCATCTTAAATGTCAGGACTAATTTGCCTAGCCCTGGGTTCCTACACTCCTTATGGGCCAACATAAGATTGGATGATGGATATGTTCCTCTCCATATTTAGGTGGGAAACTAGGCTGATGATGATGTATGGTTTATTTACCATTCATCTCCCCATCGTAGGTGGGAAAAGAAGCAGGATGGTGTATTTGTGGTTTATATTTTAGGCCACCATCAACATGCTGAGGATCGCTGAGCCTTTCATTGCCTGGGGCTACCCTAACCTGAAGAGTGTGAAGCAACTGATCTACAAGCGAGGCTATGGCAAGGTGGACAGCTGCCGTATCCCTCTCACCAGCAATGAGATTATTGAAAAGAGGCTGGGTAAGCATTGGGCTTTTCCTGTAGGAATGATTGTGAAAAAGGCATCAAGTTTTAGAAGTGGGAGACTGCTAATAAGTAGGGTGGATGGTGTTACTACAGTAATAGAGGAATTTTTTAAATATTCTGAAATGGAAAGGTGGTAGAAGTGAGTTCATGAAATTGCTAAATTAACTGTAATGAGTATTGGTAGTGTGGACAGATTCAAATAATGCACATAAATAGGTCCCCCACCCACCCACAAGAAAGTCTTCAAAAATGAGATTGAGTTTTAAAGAGCTGATGAAAGTGCATGATTAAGATTGTGTTTTAAAGAACTGGTGTATGATTGTGTTTTAAAGAACTGGTGAAAGTACAATTTAACCCATTGGTTGGGTTACATATGTAGGACTGAGTTCACCACAGTGAAATTACTGAAGAGGCTAGATAAGTGTGAAAGGTAAGGGTTGAGAATGGAGGAATGCCAACTAATTAAAAAACGTAAGTGATTGGGAATGATGAAAGCTCATGGTAGTAAACCTTATCAGTTTAAAGTAATTCATAAACTAATTAGATAATGGAAGAATTGTATGTAATGCAGTATCATACCCACTTCAGGAAGTTGTAGTATCTTGTCTATCTTGTCAGCAAACCATTTTCATATTTAAATTTAATATTCCATTTAATGGTACAGTAGAAAGATGTTAATGTGTTACTGTATATTTTCAGGCAAGTATGGCATCATCTGCGTGGAGGATTTGGTGCATGAGATCTACACTGTGGGAGACAACTTCCAGGCTGCGACTAATTTCCTTTGGCCTTTCAAGGTATATATTTGTATATATATGAATGGTAAAAATTATCTAGTTCATCAGACTTTGCTTGTAGGTTTTTGTGATTTTGTGCTTTTTCCCATAGGTCAGTGGCAGGTGATAATACTACATGGGTACGGTTTCCATAACATTTCATGACTAGCATTGTTTAGTTGCTAACCCAGTGAGACCTGGGGCTTTAGAGGAAGCATGGCAATAATTTTTCTGTACCATAGATTAATTTGACATTTTCTTCTGCAGCTGAACACTCCTAATGGTGGGTGGAGGAAAAAGACCACTCACTATGTGGAGGGAGGTGACTTTGGCAACCGTGAGGACCAAATCAACCGTCTTCTTGACAGTATGGTGTAAAGAAAAAACAAAGATTAAAAGCCAGTGGTAGAATTTTGTGTTTGTTTGCAACCTGTGCAAGCTGTAGTCACTGTTTTTACCAGACAGATTGATTGCTACAGTTATGGTGGCAGGATATCTGATGAACCTTAATTTTGGGGTAGGAATGAGTTGCCTTGGTTACCAGTGAAAGGCTGATAGTTTTATTTTGTGCTTTTTCTGAATCCTACTTTGACCTATCTTGGTTTTTATTTTGTGCTTTTCTGAATCCTACTTTGACTGGCTGAGATGCTGGAGTGACATTGCAAAAGGGCTGTTGACTAAATTGATGGGTAATGAAGGATGAAAGAAAAGCAGTGGGTGCGGCAGTCGCAGGTTAAGATGGAGTGAATGTGGGAAGTAAAACGTCTAAGGGAACACTAAAGGTGAAAAGAGGTCAGTAATGCAATGTCTGTGTGAGAATGTAGGGATGCTTATGGCTGGGGAATGAAAGAGTGCCAGTGAAATTTGAAAAACTGATAAGCAGGTAAAATTAAGAGTGGGGGAAACATGATCCACTTTAGTTGCAGTGGAAAAAAATTAAATGGTAAAATACAATCACAGTATGTATAACGGATGGTCACAGTGAGAGCAAGGCAAGGTTACATGAAAAAGGTGAGTCTGTTACTGTGTGTGTGTGTGTTATTTATATGGGTAGGGTTATAAAAGAGATGCAAGATAGGGTGGTGGATATTGGAGCGGTGCTAATGATTGAGGGCAGTGTGTGGAAACTCCCTGCATTGTTGTTTGCAGATGATACTGTGTTTAATGTAAAGATGAAGAGGAGCTGCAAGGCTTGGTGATTGAGTTTGGGAGTGTAAGATATGGACTCTAAAGGTGAATGTAGAGATGAGTAAAGTTATGGTCTTGAAAGAAATGAAGTCAGTGAATGTACAGTGAGGTTTAATGAGGAGGAAATGGATAATGTGAGTTTAAGTACTTGGGTAGTGTGATAAGTAAGGATGGAAGTTTAAAGTGCTTGAAAGGGTACAACAAGGAAGAAAGGTTGCTGATTCTTTGAAAGCAGTGATAAACAGGGAAGTGAAAAAGTTACTGCATGGCAGTATTGTGATACCAACTCTATCGTATGGAATTGAAGCTTGGACCTAGTTGGAGGGACTCAAATCAAGAGAGACCAGTGGAAATGAGTTATTTGAGAGAAGTATGTGGAGTCACATGGAGAGAGAGACTGACCAATGAGGAAGTGAAGGAGTATTGTGGTGTGGATGTGGATGTGATAAGAAGCGTTAGGAGAAACACACTTAGGTGGTTTGGCCATGTGGAGAGGGTGGAAAGAGAGAGACTGACGAGAAGAATGTACGTGAGTGAGGTGGAGGGGGGGGAGGGAGTGGGAGGCCAAGAATGAGATGGAGTGGAGAGGTATATGAGAGAGGGGTGTGTGAGCTGGGAGCAGAGCTGTGAAATGGCGGGGGACAGGGCGACATGGAAGCGATTTGTTTGTGGCCACCCCTTACAGGAGTAAGGCGTCTGGGAATAAACAGGTAGATAGATACTCATATTTAGCACATCTTCAGACAGTGGTTGCACACTAGGCTATGACTGGGTACTGCCATACAATTCTATTCACCAAATGGAAGTCCTAGTCGGGTATTTATAAGGGCATTAAAACTATTTCATTAACATCTTTCCAGGAAATGGACACATTTAGGAGTTTGATCTGGGAAATCTCTGGTTCATGCAAGGTTTAAATATTGCTGGCTGAACCTTACCTTTCTTGTGTTTCATCCCTGAACTAGTAAGAGGCCTTATCCCAGGCACATAATGGACAAATATTTTAAGTTTTTCATCCATCCATCCATCATCCAATCCTATGTTGGCCCATGAAGAATGTAGGAGCCCAGGGCTAGGTAAGTTGGTCCTTACATTCAAAATGAGAGTGACCAGTCTCACTCATCTCTGAGTGGCATTACGTGAGCAATAAACCGCACCCACCCCTTGGATATAAACCTACACAGGCTCTATCCGATTGGAGCACCTTAATTACCCACTAAACCACCAGGCGCCATAATTTGGTTATATGGTTACTACCCAGCGCAGTAAATGGTTTCCTGGTGTACGGGAAACCATTTGGCTTGTCACTCAGTGTAGAACCACCCATAGGCGGAAGAAGAGGAAAGAAAGACAGAAGAGGGAGTGTAAAGTTATCCGTAGGCAGAAGGAAAAGAATGAAGGAAAGAAAGACAGAAGAGGAAGGAAGGAAGGGGCAGACACGTACTGAGAGCAACACTACACCGAGACTCGAGTGAAGTTTTTTAACAGGGTAAAAAGTCAAAGCAACTTTTCCCATCTCCCGTTCTTGATGTCCTTATAAAACGGAAATAGGCAACTTTTCCCTTCAGTGGAAAATTTTATCATAAATATGTTTGAGAATAATTTCCAACCCAGCTACAATAGGGAGTTGCCATGTTCCGTCAGATGAAAACAAACCAACTGTAATGAATATCGCCCCTGAGTTTACAGTTGTTGAAGGTAACAGAATCTTTACCTCCATGATTCCCATCAAGTACCCGGCATGCCATGGCGGAGTCTGGGATAGTTCTTGCACACTAACTTGGGTACTGGAGAAGGATGCCTTCATGTGGTGGCACTGATATAGCTGGATGACTCAACTGCCTGGTTAGAAAAACGTCCCTCAAAAGAAAGGCGATTTTTTTTTTCTTTTAATGCAAGAAAGAAGGAATCAGGCCAGGGGCCCGCAATTGCTCCCTCCAAGAAAAAACAAAAACAGGATAACAGAGCCAAATTCAATATCCATTCATTTAAGCCTGCAGTCCACTTGCACTGGGATCACTTCAGATGAAGAACAACAACTACCACACTAACTTGGTACAGATTGTCGTCCTTTTGCAGTGAACCTCAGGGGCAGAAAAGGACAATGCCATGATCCTACGTTCTTCCCCTACCCCAGCTAGGTGACTACTGCCATATACTGTATGTGTTAATGTATTGTTACAACTTAATATTCAAAATGGAAAGATGGCAGTTTAAGGTCAAGTTAGAGTAAAAATAGTGTAGTAGAAAAACTAAATATTTGGAATCATTTTTTTAAAAATTATTATTGCTGTCTCTAAGTGAATATCATATTAGTGTATATATATTTTCAATTACCTGATTCTAAATTCTTCCACGTAACAAACTATATGTAGAGAGAGAGAGAGAGAGAGAGAGAGTATGAAGCATATAGAAATTAAAGGTATACAGTGTTAAAGGACAACTATGATTAGAGACATATACACGTAAAGTAATATAGTTCATTCACTTTAGCTTGGTGGAGATTTTCGTCCTTTTACAAATTACTTCCAGTAGCTCAAGTGCAAAATAGGACAGTACGACTACAATTTTCTTATAATTTCCCAGTGGCACGTCCTCATGAAAAATTCCAGTGCCAATTTCTTGTTACAGATAACGTGGTTAAAGTGAACAGAGTAATAAATTAAAGACGCATAATAATCATCTCTCCTAGGAACGCCAGTGTAGCTAGAACGAATCCTCCAAGGGTTATGAGAAATATTCCCTGCAAATGATACACCGTGAAGGGCTGGGGAGAATCTTCAGGCTCAACCAATTCCGTTTTCTCTCGGCGTTCGGATGCGGATAGCTGGATGAGGTCGGCCATCCACTTATCCACCAATCCGGATTCCACAAGTCTCTGGAACAAGGCGTCGAAGCTGGCCAGATAAGGTGAGTTCTTAGGAAAGGCCCATCCAAAGCCGCTGGGGAAAAAATCTTCACGGGCAATGTGCACCTAGAAGTAAGAGAAATTACAAACACATTCATCCATCCATCATCCAATCCTACGTTGCCCCATAAGGAGTGTAGGAGCCCAGGGCTAGGCAAGGTGGTTCTGACATTTAAGATGAGAGTGACCAGCCTCACTCGTCCCTGAATGGCATTACGTGAGCAATAAATCCCAACCTCTCCTTGGATATAAACCTACACAGGCTTAATCCGACTGGACCGCTTTAATTACCCACTAAACCACCAGGGGCCAT
This sequence comes from Birgus latro, assembly GCA_018397915.1. Classification (NCBI taxonomy): domain Eukaryota; kingdom Metazoa; phylum Arthropoda; class Malacostraca; order Decapoda; family Coenobitidae; genus Birgus; species Birgus latro. The sequence continues at coordinate 32,401 of JAGKTI010008484.1, forward strand.
AATTGGGTTATATGGTTGCCACCCAGCGTGGTAAATGGTTTCTTGGTGTACAGGAAACCACTTGGCTTGTCACTCAGTGTAGTCACCATAGGCAGAAGGAAGGGGAAAGAATGAAGGAAACAAAGACAGAAGAGGGAGTGTAAACTCACCCGTAGGCAGAAGGAAGAAGAAAGAATGAAAGAAAGAAGGACGGAAGAGGAAGGGAGTGAAAAAAAGGGCAGCACTACATCGAGTGAGTGGATGGTGAGCTCCCTCATCTACCACCAAATTACAAACACACACGCATTATCTGTGCGAGAGAGAGAGGGGGGGAGGTTAAATATCTACTGTAGGTATAGTTAATTTGTTTTAAGTAGGCGGAGGTTGTCGTCTTTTTCCGGTTTATTTCACGCAGCTCAGTGGATGAAGCAGATAATACTACAACTCTACATTCTTTCCACGGCACACCTAGGAGCTGGCACCATTTTCTACTGTTAATTTATTTATGCAGGTCAGTACTAAAGATGATAATATGCCAATTTTACTCCTAGTTAAAGTGTACAGCAGTCTGGAATAGGAGGAAAGGGGGGGGGGTGATTCCTAGCAGAAAATGGAGAATGAATTCCCTAAGATAGCCCTTGATCGATCATGTAGCCCCGCTAGGTGTTGGGAGAGTGCTACCTCTCCCAGCAGGGCTGCTGCCTGCTTGGGGCGAGAAATCTTGACCCTTCAGGCTTGAGTCAGGCACTCTACCACTGAGCCACTGTGCCCCCGATTTCTAGCAGAATAACCACCAGTTTGATCTAATAAATACCAGCTTCCTCATAATTTATTACCAAATCTCTCCTTTCACTAAAATGATTCTGTTGTAACATTTATGAAAACTATCAATTATATATTTTTAGTAATATTACGCTGTTCTTTTATTGTAAGAAATTTCTAGGGGAGCGTACCCTCACCTCTCCATCCTTACCTTTGTGGCGCCATTTCGATCGGTGTAGTCTCGGGCGATAAGGTTCCTGAAATAAGTTTTCCAAGAGATAAAGGCGTAGTTTCCCTGTAGCACCCGCTTCATTGACACCTTCATATTATGGTACTGCATATCCTGGAACAATGC
>JAGKTI010008485.1:0-17006 GCA_018397915.1 Birgus latro
TACTGATTGGTTTCCCAGCTTCCATATTTACCTCCCAGGTACATATGTCCTCCTTCTCATCATTCGTTCCTTAAGCACCGTGTCACAAATCAACAGTTTGTGCTGCTGCAAACACTCCTCGCTTCCTATAACTTTAACATCCCTCACTAATCTCCTATCAACCCTCCTGACCAGAAAATAATCTATCTGGCTACTATTTCCCCCGGACTCGTACGTAATCAATCTACTCACTCTTTTTCTAAAATGTGTGTTGCACACAATCATGTCCATAGCCTCCCCAAACTCGAGTATTCTTTCCTCTTCCGCATTCCTCACACCATATGCACATCCTCCATGGACTCCTTCATAACCTTGAGCTGCTTCACCAACATGACCATTTAAATCCCCTCCCAGAACCACTACCTCATCATCACCCATACCACTTACTACACGTATTAAATCATCCCAAAATCTATCCTTCTCTGCGTCATCCAAACCTACCTGCGGAGCATATGCAGATATAACTGAAACTATCACCCGTCCGATCAAAATTTTCACTACTATTATCCTATCACTTACTCTCATGACATTCATAACATACTCCACCCATTCCTCCGCAACCAACACACCCACACCTCCTATATACGTCAGTTCCCACCTGCCAAAACAACTTATAGTAGCAATCCTTCCCAGCAATCTTTCTGGCTGATCCACCCCTGTACCGGACTTCCTGCAGACAAGCCACATCCACCCACCTCCTACTAAATGCCTCAACAACTTCCCCTGCTCTTCCTCTCAAACTTCCCACATTCCACGAACCCACCCTAAACCCGCTGGGTGATTTGCTGTCCTCAGGCTTGCTTTGGTGCTTGTTTTTGTAGTTCATAGTCGGTAAGATAAAGGGGGGGTAAACATTCCAAAGGCCCGACCCATTGCACAGACCCAGGTCCAGGCAATGGATCTGGGACCCCTAGCCCACCAGCTTACTAGTGGCTGTGGTAGTGCTCGGGGCACCCTGCCAGGATAGCTGCAGGGACACCCTCCAAGCGCGGCTTGGCACTACAACTGCCCCGCCATTATACACCCACTGATAGGGCAGCCTCCTGGGGTGCTACTCCCAGGTTCGGGCCTCTCTCTAATGAGTGGAAGCGGCAGCCTGGGAACCGCAATGCCCTGTACCCTCTAGCACAGGTTCGAGCCCCATCTCGCCCCGGACCCATGATCTATGCCGGCGGAACCCCAGTCAAGCCTCCCCCCAAAGTCCGCCACTAGGTAGCGGGGGCAAAGTTTTCTGGCCGCATGCCCTTGCTGGCGTCAACCCCTGTAACGTAGTGGGGTACGTTGTGTGATATGTAAAGCGCATGTGGTGTAGTGCATAGGATAGTTAGAGGTAATGTTTGGGAGAGTATGCTGGTCTACTCTCCATGTTACTGTCACACTGAAAAGGTCAGCAAAGGAGGATGATTAGGTAGCTAGTGAAAGGAGCTCCAGCTCTCCCTATCACCAGCATTCCATTCCCCTCGGGAGTACTACCCTGTTCGGCCCGTGCTACAGCCTCCTCCTACAAGTTAGTTGTTTTTACGGGGTGGGGCACTAACCCACCACCAACCCTTTTAGTCGCCTCTTACGACAAGCAGGGATACTGGGAGAGAATTCTTGAAAAACCCCCTACCCCCAGGGGTTGGGGGTAGGCATGGAAAAATTAAATTGCAAGCAGGAAATTATGATTAACATTTTTGGTAATTTTTTAACACATTTACAGCATGATGAAAACAGGTTAGGCATGAAAATCTTTATGGTAAGCATAGGTTAGGTTAGGTTAGGACCAGACATGCAATTCACTGCTTCCACCTTTTTTCTAGCTGTTTTACTTAAGAACCATGCATGGAAAAATTAAATTGCAAGCAGGAAATTATGATTAACATTAAGGGTAATTTTTTAACACATTTACAGCATGATGAAAACAGGTTAGGCATGAAAATCTTTATGGTAAGCATAGGTTAGGTTAGGTTAGGACCGGACATGCAATTCACTGCTTCCACCTTTTTTCTAGATGTTTTACTTAAAAACCATGCATGGAAAAATTAAACTGCAAGCAGGAAATTATGATTAACATTTAGGGTAATTTTTTAACACATTTACAGCATGATGAAAACAGGTTAGGCATGAAAATCTTCATGGTAACCATAGGTTAGGTTAGGTTAGGTTAGGACCGGACATGAAATTCACTGCTTCCACCTTTTTCCTAGCTGGTGCACTTAATAACCATGCATGAAAGAATTAAATTAAAAGCAGGAAATTATGATTAACACAATGTTAGGTTAGGTTAGGTTAGGACCGGACATGCAATTCACTGCTTCCACCTTTTTTCTAGCTGTTTTACTTAAGAACCATGCATGGAAAAATTAAATTGCAAGCAGGAAATTATGATTAACTATCTATCTATTGCCAGACACCATAATCCCGTAAGGGGTGGCCATTTGACTTTGAGTTATTTATTTTACGGGGAGGGGCACTAACCCTCCACCAACCCACTTGTTGACACGTAGGGAGCATGTATGGTTTGGTTATATGGTTACCACCCAGCGTTGTAAATGGTTTCTTGGCTTACATTTTTGGTAATTTTTTAACACATTTACAGCATGATGAAAACAGGTTAGGCATGAAGTTAGGGTACTTACGAACAAGAAGCTGCCGTCCTGATGTAATAACCCATTCTATCATCTCAGACTCTGACAGGAAGACCTTGCACCTGACACACCTTTCCACTTGAGAATCACCAGCACTTATCACCAACACTTTCCACGTTTTTTTTTTTATAACTGGAATCACATCACTTCACTGCACTGTACATAACAGTAAATTCCCGTGTGGTCTAGTGACGATCATCACACACATGATGAAGAAGGTGAAAAGCAGTATCAAGCACTGTAGGAGGTAGGGTATCACCACAAAAGCAATCACTTCGGCCGCCATTGTCGGAGGTGCTCAGGAGGCAGCAATGGCGACCAATAGACAGGTGCCACGAGCGTAAACATAGCCGATCAGTGCAGGCTTGAAATTCAAATTGACGCAGTCCCAAAAAATGGAAATTTTTTCAATTTTTTTCAATTTTTTTGGCATTTTGGGGGTTGGGCAGCCCACAATATCCGAATAGTGAGTATGTCTGAGTACTGGACGTCCGAATAATGGAGGGATTACTGTATTCAGAAAAACAATATTAGAAAAAATAATATTGTCAAAAGATAGAGAAAAAAATCCCAAGTTCAATGGTATATAACAGGAAAAAAAAAAAAACTCCCATCTGAAGATTTTGCATCGGCGGATTTAAGTTTCCGCGGATTAAACTTATTTTTATAATATAATATACACTGTAAATTAACTTGAAACTGGCGCGCAACGCACATTTCTTTTGTCGCTACAGTTAGCATACCCGCACCCACGGACATTCCCGCCACTCCACCAGTCTTATTGTAAACACCAGTCCTTTCAGTACGTACATCATCGTTGCCCTTCTCGTGTTTACAGCTCTACTGTTCATTGTGAGTGTGAAAAACGGTTCCCAAGAAACAAGAAAAGGATAAAAGCAATACTTCTAAGCCAAAGAGAGAGCATAAAATGTTATCATTGGCAAAGAAAATAGAGTGTGTAGATATGCTGAACGGTGGAATGTCGTAGGCTGAAGTCGGGTCAGACTAGACTCACTGCTTACAAACAGTGCTGCCACACATCTCATCGTCTTACTTCACTGGTACTGTAGGAAATGCACTACAATCATCGTTGTCATCATACAGTAATCATCGTCATATATACAGCCATCACTGTACGAAGGTTATGAAGAGAACACAATCTTTTGGTGAATGTTAATATGTATTTGTAATATTTTAAAGTATGTTTTTATTTTTTCAGGGACATGCTTAGATTATGTGGAAATAATATGCCATTTTGTAATGATGACTTGAGCATCCGGGAAATTTGCCTCCTGCAGGGGTCTCAGGACCCTAACCCTAGCAGATATAAAGGGTCTACTGTATTCCCTGTTTGGTGGTGCCAGGTGAAATATGTGTTATGGTTGCACTGTGTCAGCAGTGTCAATCTTGCAATCCGATAAGGTGTAAATCAGCATCTGAACTATCACTGTCAATATCTGACAATGTATCACTATCATCACTACATTCATCCAGAGATTTCATCCAACATTTGGGCTGCCTAGTGATGGCCGCCTGGAAAAGATTTTGTACCAGTACCTGCAGCATGCTGCAGACAACTGAGCTGAGCTGAGCTCTCCTCCTCGTAAAAATGCATAATCTATGTATGGCAATATTCTACAGGGTGCCAGAAGTCGCCAGCTGATTTATTTCACTCCACTTCTGAGGGGAGAGTCTTTGAAAGCAAAAAATCATATATGATACAGACAGAGTCAGAGCCATTTGGACTCTAATATCATATATGATACAGCCCCAGTCAATGGGTTAAAGTGACCTTGAAACTAAGTAAAGAGGCAGGGATGGAAAATATTATAGTAAGAAAAGATTTGAATGAAGAAGAATGAGAAGTTTTAAAATCTTTGAAGGAACAAGTGAAGGAAAAAAATGACAGGGGGACAGAGGAAGAATGTAAAACTTTTTTTTGGAGAGAGATGGATATGAAAGTAAGGAAGTGGTACCAAAGGAGAGAGGGAGAGAAGGGGGAATAAAGACAACAACAAAAGTTTGAAAGTGGCCTATACTAATGTTGGTTTAATATCAGCAAGGTTAGAAAGCAACGATTTCTTGAGGGTACATGAACCAGATGTTATGTGCTTTGTAAAGACCATGTTACGAGAGGATATTGATATCCATATGGGAGATGGTAAATACAAACTGTGGAGAAGAGACAGAAAAGATAAAATGGGAGGAGAAGTGATAACAGCAGTGAAGAACAACATAAATGTGGATACTGTGGAAATGGGAGAGGGTAGTGCTGAAGTGATATATATGAAGTTAGAAACTGGAGAGAATGGCAAGAGAGATATGGCAGTAGTATACGTTCCCCATAAGACAAGAGCATGGAGTGACGATGGACACTAGGAGATCTTGTCAGACATGGTTAGTTATCTACAGAAAGTGACTGAGAAAAGCAACAATATAATTCTAATGGGTGGTTTTAAGAGTAAAGAGGTGAACTGGGAGGAATGGGACACAGGAGGCAGTGACGATTCGTGGGACACTATATTGTTAAATATAGCAATGAATAATGTAATGACCCAGAGGTGAAGACATACCAGCAAGATTAGATTTACTGCTAACCAAAGAACTTGATGTTATTGAATCTTTGAAAAACCTGTGTCCTATAGGAAAAAGTGATCATATGGTCATTGAGTTCCAGATGATAATAGGGATTGTGGTGTCAAGAGATGAGCTTTATAGGCAGGGAAGATACAACTTTGGGAAAGCAAACTTTACAGGATTGAGAAAATTTTTAAAAAATGCGGACTGGAGAAAATTCAGAGAAAGAAGAGAGATACAGAGGAAGTGCGATATCTTTATAGACCTCTACAATTCAGGAGTGGAAAAATATGTGCAAAGAGTAAGTGGGAAAGAAAACAGGAAAAGGGAGTGGTTTAACAGAAGGTGTAAGATGTCAAAAAAAAGATAGGGACATGGCATAGAACAGCTGGAGAAAGAGAGGCAATAACAGAACAAAGGAATAATATAAAAAGAATTACAAATGAAAATACAAGAATACGTAGAGAGGAAGAATGGAACTTTGAAAAAGGTATAATTGACAAATGTATGGAAGAACCTAAATTGTTTTATAGATCTGTCAATGGAAAATTAAATAAAATGGAAGGAATCACTAAACTGAAAGTAGAAGGAGAGGACTATAAAGATGCGGCAATGCAAGCTGAAATAATGAACAAATGTTTCCAACTGGTTTTCACTAAAGAAAGGGATTTTGTAGAGGGGAAGGGAGTGACTAGAAATGTAGTGAAAAAAGATATAAAAGTGGAAGCGCAGGAAGTGTACAAATTACTGGAAACTCAAAAAGGAAGGAAAGTCCCAGGACTGGATGGAATCTGAAGGAATGCACTTGACATCTCAAAGGCTTTCGATCGAGTCTGGCATAAATCTTTAATTTCCAAACTGCCCTCCTATGGTTTCTATCCTTCTATCTGTGCCTTCATCTCTGGCTTCCTTTCTGGTCGTTCTATAGCCGCTGTTGTAGACAGCCATCGTTCTTCTCCTAGACCTATCACCAGTGGTGTTCCTCAGGGCTCTGTCCTATCACCTACTCTCTTCCCTTTTTTCATCAATGACCTTCTAAGATGTACATCTAACCCTATCCATTCATATGCTAATGATTCCACCCTTCACCTTTCCATTCGGTTTCTGCAACGTCCATCTCAGCAGTCATTTCAACAAACAAGGGATGAGGCTATGGCACACCTAATGTCTGACTTGGTTCGTATCTCTGATTGGGGTAAAAATAGTCTTGTTATTTTTAATGCATCAAAGACCCAGTTTTTACACTTGTCAACCCAACAAAATCTTCCTCAGGATTACCCACTAATGTTTAATAATGTCCAGCTCAGTCCTGCATCATCCTTGAACATGCTTGGGGTTTCATTCTCTCGGGATTTGTCTTGGAAAGAACATATTACAGCTCTTGTGAAATCTGCTTCCAAGAGATTAGGTGTGCTAAGCCGACTCCGAACTTTCTTTACCCCTGCACAGTTGTTGACCTTGTACAAGGGTTTTATTTGCCCGTGTATGGAGTACAACTCTCATGTGAGGGGAGGCTTCCCACATGCAGGTCTTCTCAATAGGGTGGAGTCAAAGGCTTTTTGTCTCATTAACTCTCCTCCTCTTACTGATTCTCTTCAACCTTTGTCTCTTTGCCGCACTGTTGCATCTTTATCTCTCTTCCATCACTACTTCAACGGTCATTGTTCCTCTGAACTGTCTGCTTGCATCCCTCCACTTCTACAACGGACATGTAGCACCCGTCTAGCAACAACCTCTCATCCCTTTTCTGTCCAACTCTCTAATGCAAGAGTTAACCGTTACTACCAGTCCTTCATTTATGCAACTGGTCAACTCTTGAACTGTCTTCCTCTGTCTGTATTCCCTACTTCCTATGATCTCCAGTCTTTCAAACGCAGAGTGTCCATGCATCTCAAAATGAACAGATCTTGAATTTGGCTCTCTTTTGTATTGTTTTTGTTTTTTCTTGGAAGGAACAGTATGTGGGCTCAGGCCTTTGGTTCCTTCATCCTTGGAGGAAAAAAAAAAAAAAAAGCAGATATGATTCACAGTCTAATTGTGTGTTCTCTGGAAGAGGGGAAAGTGCCTCAGGAATGGAAGAAGGCAAATGTGGTACCAATTTATAAGGGAGGAAACAAGAACCAGTGTCACTGACCAGCATGGTCGCAAAATTGTGCGAGAGAATCCTGAAATATAGATGGATAAAATATCTGGAAGGGATGAACATTTTAGCTGAAAGTCAGTTTGGATTCAGAAGTGGAAGGCCATGTGTTTCCAACTTGTTGAGCTTTTACTCAAGAGCGATTGACATGCTGCAGGAGAGAGACGGTTGGGTGGATTGTGAGTACAGTATTAAGATTTGAAGAAGGTCTTCGACAAGGTACCTCATAAGTGACTATTGTGGAAATTGGAGCATATAGGAGGGCAGAAGGAAAACCTCCTGGAGTGGATGAAAGACTTTTTGAGAGAGAGACAAATGAGAACAGTAATAAAACACAGGATGTCTGGATGGAGGGAAGTAACAAGTGGAGTCCCATAGGGCTCGGTGTTAGCGCCAGTAATGTTCCTGATTTACGTAAATGATATGGAAGATGGAATGAACAGTTATGCTAGTTTTGTTTGCTGATGATGCAAAGATCTTGAGGAAAGCAGAAGTTGAGGAAGACTGTAAAATGCTGCAGGAGGATCTGGATAGGATACATGATTGGTGCCGGATGTGGGAAATGAGATTCAACGCAAAAAAATGAAAAAAATTGGAAATGGGAAAAAGTACCAAGAGGCCATCACTGAAATTTGATGGGTAATGAATCAATCACAAAAGTGAACGAACAGAAAGATTTGGGAGTGCTGGTTCAGGATAAGTTGTCACCTGAAAAACACATTAACAAGATAAAGAGATGTATAAACTCTTGACCAACATAAGTGTAGAATTTCATTACATGGATGAGGAGATGATGAAAAAATTGATAGTGGCCATGATCTGCCCCAGGTTAGTATATGCAGCAGTAGTCTGGTCTCCACACAAAACTAAAAGATATAAACAAGATCGAGAGAATACAAAGAACAGCAACCAGGATGGTCTCAAGCCTGGCTAGTCTGTCGTAAAGAGAGAGGCTGGAAAAGCTGGATTTGCCTTCCATAGAGAAAAAGAGAGAGAGGGGCGACATGATTGCAGTGTTCAGGGCCATGATGGGAGTAGATAAAATTGACAGAGAAGATCTGTTTGTATGGGATACGAGAGTAACAAGAGGAGATGGAATGAAACTGAAGAAGCCAAGCCGTTTGAAGGATATAAAAAAATATAGTTTTCCTTACAGATGCATAGACCTGTGGAATAGCCTGGACAATGAGGTGGTACAGCCATAAAAACATTCATGTGTTTAAAATTAGGCAAAATAATGTAGATATGGAGACACGACTACATGAGCTTAGCTCAATTCCTGTATACTACAAATAGGTAAATACACACACACACACTCCTCCGCATCCCACACAATGCTGCATCAGTCTCTTGGTGACCAGCATTGTGAAAGGAGCCATAAATGGTAAATCCACAACGCCTGGGAAATTACCAAACGACATGGTATTTGGTTTTAATGTCAAGGGTCTGGTACCAATTAGTTCATTATATCAAGAGTGCTCTGTACAAGTATAAGCAATAAAATTTCCTATGAGAACCAAGATAATGAAGAAAGAGTTGTATGAGTGAGATAAATCAGTGTTAAGTAACTGATATAGAAATATTTTGTGATGGTATAGATATATTCACAGACTCAACAATTCTATATGCTTGCAGGAAGATCAGTGGTGGGTCTTCACGCAGTGTGCTGCTGAAGTGCATTAGATTTATTTCTCTCATAAAATACCTGGTGATCTAGTGAGTTAAGGCACTTCAACTGAATGTGGTTCATTAGAGTCTACTTCTGAGGAGTAGTTGGGGCATACTACTCAGGTAATGATGCTCACGAAAGAGCAAATGGTCATTTAGTGTCTGGACTGAGCAGTCTAGTTCAAGGCCCCTACACTCTAGCTGGGGAAATACTAGATTAGATGATGATGAATGATGGAAGGATTAGTTAGGGTGAAAATGGATGACCACATTTTGTATGGAAGACAACGGAAGAATATTTTAGAGATAAAGATGAAGGGGAACAATCTATGTATTACCAGTCAGACACTGGGTTCCAAGACTCTTCTGAAACATAAGCAGCAAAGAAAATTAAAAGTGTGTACAAAAGGTCTTGGATATTGTAAGTAAATCCCAATGTGGCAACTCCAATGGCCAGTACTTTGTGCCAAAGTAACCCCATACACCCAAAAGGGAAGAATGTGGAGGAGGAGAGGGGGAGGGGAGTGGGGGAGGAAAGCTCACTTTTTCCTTTGATTCATGTTCCAAAAAGAATTTAGACAGCCTTGCTCTGAATCTCTTCACTCCATGTGAAATTTGAGTTTCAGGGTTAAAATAGTGATGACTAATATGCCTGACATGATAAGGAAGACTGAAATGAAGACATATACAGAAATCTCTGAAAGAATCTATGGGGAAAAGGGGCAAGACTAAGATGAAAAGCACAGATGGGTAAAAGGTAAAAACTGAGTGAAAACTAACCTGTGTTAACTGCCTAATTAATCGCTGATATGCACAGACCAGCTGATCCTCAAAATACCAAAGTGCTAACTGCCTCTCTGAATGCTCCCGGCCTGACACCAACAGGCGGTGGAGGCAGTGGAAGTTGTGGGCTTCAAAGCTGCGCGCAACATGGCCTCCAGGCAGAAATGCTGATTCCAGAAGTTCTCTGAGGGCATCTAAGGGAATGGTATCAAAGTAGTTAACTCTCTCACAATCAGGACAACTCTGGTACAGTATTTCAATCCAGGTAACAATACATTATATGGCTGAGAGTAAGTCATATGCCCCAGAATATTAATATCATCATTACAATTCCATCATGATCATGACAACACTAGTATTTTATTCCTGTTAACATTAGATAATTCTATTCAGATGAGAATAGGTCATATGAGGTTGAGAATGCTGATACATGTAATGTCACTGTTAACTCTCATGATCAAGACTACAGTACTTCAGCTACCATTACACTAATTTACTTAGCTAACAGAGCCACAAGAGCCTAAAACTGTTAACGCTTTGAAAGTCTGATGACACTTTTTGGCGTCATTTCAAATCCAACCTCAGAGATTCCGATGATGAATTTATTCATCATTTTAAGAAACTTTTGTAAAATATTCATCATAAATCACATTTCTGCATCATAACAAAGAGACTCAGGCATGAGGTCATGGAATGATTGCTCTGTACGTGGCAGGTACTGCGCAGCTGGTATGACTCATGGGTTTGTTAATTTATTACTTTATTCTTGGCAAATATTTTTCCACGGCAAGGTATAAAATTTTTGTTTTTTGCCCAACTTCAACTCATCATTTTGACTTCTTATATTCTTTGTTTTTCTTTTTTTAATATACCTGTACTATGACAAATCACAACTATTCAACTTTAAAATGACACCAAAGCCAGCATTCTAACATAAAAAAGGTATTTACATTGACCAATCAAAGGAAAAGACTGTGAAGCGAATATGCGAATATGAAGTCCTCTCACGTGACTTCAGAGATGGACTCCCATGGGAGATGTTGTATGCTGATGATTTGGTGTTGATTGCAGAGAATGAAAAGGAGGCGGAGGAAAGATTTAAGAAGTGGAGAGATGGTATGGGGTACAAGGGCTTAAGGGTAAATGCAGATAAAACAAAAGTGATGATATCTAGGGTTGGTGGCGGTACAATCAGAGAAGAGGGAGAGTGGCCATGTGCAGTTTGCCACAAGGGTGTGGGAAGTAATTCCATCTTGTGTAGTGTTTGTGATAAGTGGGTGCACAAGAGATGTAGTGGTATTAGAGGTAGACTGCGAGATGATGCTGATTTCATGTGTGCGGCATGTCGGGGAGAGCAGGTGGAGATTGTTAGGCATGAGAGGGTTGAACTTGCAGGTGAGTCTCTTGAGTGTGTGGAGGAGTTTCGTTATTTGGGAGACATGCTATGTGCCGGAGGTGGGGCTGGAGTTAGCTCGGTTGCTAGGGTGAGAAGTGGTTGGAAGAAGTTCAGGGAGCTGTTGCCTCTCCTGACATTGAGAGGACTCTCCTTATGTGCTAAGGGGTCTTTGTATGCAGCATGTGTTAGGAGTGTGATGCTGTATGGTAGAGAGACCTGGGCAGTAAAGAAAGAGGATATTCGCAGGTTTAAACGTACAGAAATGACAATGATTAGGTGGATGTGCAGTGCGTCCCTGCGTGCAAGGCCTGGGGGGGCTGGGTATACAATGGAAGAGTTGAGAGGTAGGATGGGACTGGAGTGTATTGGTGCTGTGAAGAGGAGAGGTAGGCTGAGGTGGTTTGGACATGTGGAGAGGATGGGGGATGATAATTGGGTACAGAGGGTGAGAGGTGTTAATATTGGGGGAGGGGCTGGGAGGGGTAGACTGAGAAAGACATGGGACGAGGTCAATAACTGTGACTTAAGGGTTAAGGGACTGAACAGGGAGGCTGCCAGGGATCGAGCAGCATGGAGAGCCGCCATTAGGTGAGCAAGGCCGACGCATGCAAGCATGTTGGAGCCTTCAAAAACGAAAACGAAAACGAATCATAAAAATGTGGAAAAATGTGGAAGTGTGAATAGAAAAGTTTGAAAGGAATGAGAGAGTGCTTTTGATTGCTGATATGAATGGTAAAGTAGTGAATGTGAAGGTGGATGGAGTAGTGGGTGAGTGGGGTGTGCCTGCTGACATAGATGAGAATGGCAGTACTTTAGTGGACATTTGTGCTGGGAGGGGGTTGGTGACAGCCAATACCCTCTTCAAGCACAAAAATGATCCATAGGTATATGTGGCAAGTGATAAGAAGGGTGGATGGTGAACTGAATGAAAGGAAGGCAATGACTGATTATGTGTGTGTGGATGAAAGGATGCGAAGGTGTGTAATGGATGCAAGAGCATACAGCTGTTGGGGAAGTGGACTTTCAAGTGAAATGAAGAAATAGAAGAAGGGAAGGATAGAAGGAAGTAGTGTATGCAAGGAAAGTAGAATGGTTGCAAGAGAATGAGAAAAAGGTAGAAAATATGAGAAAAATGGAGGAGTGACTGGGTAAAAATGGATTGGAGCACATGAGAGACATGGAAGGTGTGTGCAAGATATTCACAGAAGAAATCTGTGCAGCATGTGAGGTGGCGACAAGGTGAAAAAGGGGGTGCAAGGAACAGCATGGTAGAACGAAGAGGTGAGACAGGCTGTGGCACAAAAGATGAAAGCATATAGGGAGTGGATGAGAAACGGGCGTGGAGGAAGTTGAGAGATGGAAGAAAGAGTTATATGTAGAGAGGAAGAGAGAGGTGAAAAGATTAGTAAGAGAGAGTAAAAAGAGAGTGGATGAGGAATTTGGAAGGAACTTGAGAGTAAAGTGGAGGGAATGTTAAGAAAATGTTTCGGAAAGAGGTGAACAGAGTTAGACAGGGTATCAAAGAAGTTAGCTGGGGAGCAAATGATAAAAATGGTAGATTACTAGTGGAGAAAGGAGGAAAAAGTGAGCAGATGGAGAGAACACTTTAAGGAATTGCTGAACATAGAGAATGAAAGTAGTGCAAGTATAAGTGGATGGGGAATGGCTGAGAAGGAGGGATGTGAGAAGAGAGGAAGTAATCAGTAGAATGGAAGTTGTGGAAGCAATGAAGAAAGTTAAAATGGGGAAAGCCCCAGGAATTGATGGAGTGTGTGATGAAATGCTGAAGTATGGGGGGAGATAGTAGTAGGATGGATGTGGAAGATGTGCAGATTGGCCTGGGAAGAAGGTAGAGTCTCGGAGGATTGGAAGTCAGGTATTATTATTCCCTAGTCAGTTATTATTATTCCCTTGTACAAAGGAAAAGAGGAAAAAGAAGCGTGTGGTAATCATAGGGGCATTTGTCTTCTTAGTGTAAAAGTATATGGTTGGATACTTATTGACAGAGTTAGGGAAATAACAGAGGAATTAGTTGGAAAAGACCATGGAGGTTTTAGGAGGGGAAGAGGTGGTGTAGATCAGACATTCGTTCTTAGATCTTTAGTAGAAAAGTTTCTAGAGAAAAGAAAGAAGTTGTATGTGGTCTTCATGGGTTTGGAGAAAGCATATGACAGGGTGGATAGACAAGGATTGTGGAAAGTATTAAGAATATATGGAGCAGATGGGAAGTTGCTGAAGGCCGTGAAAAGTATCTATGAGGGTGCTAAGGCTGCAGTGCATGTAGATAGTGAACTGAGTTAATTTTTCTATTTGAAGGTTGGATTGAAACAAGGATGTGTCATGTCTCCATGGTTGTTCAATCTGTATATGGATGGGGTAATAACAGAGATACAAGGTAGGGCAGTGGATGTTGGAGCAGCCCTAGTGAGAGGGGGAGTGTTTGGAAACTCCCTTTTCTGTTGCTTGCAGATGATACTGTGTTGTTAAGTGAAGATGAAGGGGAGCTGCAAGGCTTGGTGAATGAGTTTGGGAGAGTGTGTAAGAAACGGACTCTAAAGGTGAATGTAGGGAAGAGTAAAGTGATGGTCTTCGAGAGAAGTGAAGTCACTGAATGTCCAGTGAGGTTGGATGAGGAGGAAGTGGAAAATGTGAGTGCATTTAAGTACATGGGTAGTGAGATGAGTAAGGATAGAAGTTTAAAGGGTGAAGTGCTTGAAAGGGTACAACAAGGAAGAAAAGTTGCTGGTTCCTTGAAAGCAGTGATAGGAAACAGGGAAGTGAGAATGGAAGTGAAAAAGCTACTACATGACAGTAATTTGATACCAACTCTAACATATGGAAGTGAAGCCTGGACCTTGCTGGAGGGACAGTAGTTAAGAGTGTGAGAAGTGGAAATGAGTTATTTGAGAGGAGCATGTGGAGTCACATGGAGAGACAGACTGACAGATGAAGTGAAGGAGCATTGTGGTGTGGATGTGACAAGAAGTGTTAAGAGAAACACACTGAGGTGGTTTGGCCATGTGAAGAGGATGGAGAGTGAGTGACTGATGAGGAGAGTGTATATGAGTGAGGTGGAGGAGGGGAGTGGGAGGGGGAGGCCAATGATGAGAAGAAGGGATGGAGTGGAGAGGTATATGAGAGAGGGGGGTGTGAGGTGGTAGCAGGGCAATGAAATGGCAGGGGACAGGGTGGTGACATGGAGGCGATTTATTTGTAGCCACCCCTTACGGGATTAAGGCGTCTGGCAATAGATATAGACAGATAGTAAGTAATTTCTTTTGCTTGGCTGTGGAGAACTCGAGAGCAAGTTGAAGGAGATGCATCCATGGTGCGGTGGCCCGAGATTGGTCTGGATGACTTGCCAACGTAGCAAATACCATGTTGCCAAGTCTTATGAAATTTATACAAAGTCACTGTTTTCATCATCAAAAAGAGAATCATTCTAACTATATAGGTTTTTTATACAAATGAATCTTTACAGAGTATTTAAAATACATTTACAAGTAGGTAATAGCTAAAATATGAAATTTGTTATTTATAATTAAAGATTTGGCACATGCGTTTTTTACACTCATTAGCCGACCGCACCCAAAGTGACATGATAGAAAGGAAATACCATAAGATACTCACCTAATCTAAATAAAATGGCCTGGTAACAGAAAGAATAAAGTAAAACTGACATACAAGGGCAGAAAGGGTTATGTCTGTTTGCTTAATTACCCCTTTCAGTACAACTACACTTTTTCACTCTGCTATCGTTTCGTTTCGTTTTTGAAGGCTCCAACATGCTTGCATGCGTCGGCCTTGGTCACCTAATGGCGGCTCTCCACGCTGCTCGATCCCTGGCAGCCTCCCTTTTCAGTCCCTTAACCCTTAAGTCACACTTGATGACCTCGTCCCATGTCTTTCTCGGTCTACCCCTCCCCCAATATTAACACCTCTCACCCTCTGTACCCAATTATCATCCCCCATCCTCTCCACATGTCCAAACCACCTCAGCCTACCTCTCCTCATCACAACACCAATACACTCCAGTCCCATCCTACCTCTCAACTCATCCATCATAAACCCAGCCCCCCCAGGCCTTGCACGCAGGGACGCACTGCACATCCACCTAATCATTGTCATTTCTGTATGTTTAAACCTGTGAATATCCTCTTCCTTTACTGCCCAGGTCTCGCTACCAAACACCATCACACTCCTAACACATGCTGCATACAAAGACCCCTTAGCACATAAGGAGAGTCCTCTCAATGTCAGGAGAGGCAACAGCTCCCTGAACTTCTTCCAATCACTTCTCACCCTAGCAACCGAGCTAACTCCAGACCCAATAATTACTTCCCACACCCTTGTCGCAAACTGCACATGGCCACTCTCCCTCTCCTCTGATTGTACCATCACCAACCCTAGATATCATCACCTTTGTTTTATCTGCATTTA
The DNA here is from genome assembly GCA_018397915.1 of Birgus latro. NCBI lineage: Eukaryota > Metazoa > Arthropoda > Malacostraca > Decapoda > Coenobitidae > Birgus > Birgus latro. Next base: position 15,674 of record JAGKTI010008485.1, read on the forward strand.
CCCTTAAGCCCTTGTACCCCATACCATCTCTCCACTTCTTAAATCTTCCCTCTGCCTCCTTTTCATTCTCTGCAATCAACACCAAATCATAAGCATACAACATCTCCCATGGGAGTCCATCTCTGAAGTCACGTGAGAGGGCTTCAAGCACCATGATAAACAACAAGGGACTCAAAACTGACCCCTGATGCACACCAACATTCATGGAAAACTCATCACTCAAAGCTCCATTCACTCTTGCCTGGGTGCGAGCACCCATGTACATGGCCATAACCACCCTAACCAGCCACTCTTCCAACCCTAGCTTTCTCATTGCCCACTTCACCACCTCCCTAGGGACTCTGTCAAAGGCCTTTTCGAAATCAACAAAAACAAAATACAATTGCCTTTTCTTTCCAATACATTTTTCCTGAAGCTGTCGAACAATAAATATGGCATCAGTGGTCCCCCTGCCTGGCATAAACCCAAACTGCATCTCATCGATATTCACTCTTTCTCTAATCATACCTTCTAGAACTCTCTCCATTACTTTCATTACCTGATCTAAGAGCTTTATACCTCTATAATTTCCTCTTTCCAGGCATCACCCTTTCCTTTGCACACATTTACAATTACACTCTTCAGCCAATCATCTGGGACAACACACTCATATATCGTTTCGTTTCGTTTTTGAAGGCTCCAACATGCTTGCATGTGTCAGCCTTGGTCACCTAATGGCGGCTCTCCACGCTGCTCGATCTCTGGCAGCCTCCCTATTCAGTCCCTTAACCCTTAAGTCACATTTAATGACCTCGTCCCGTGTCTTTCTCGGTCTACCCCTCCCAACCCCTCCCCCAATAACAACACTTCTCACCCTCTGTACCCAATTATCATCCCCCATCCTCTCCACATGTCCAAACCACCTCAGCCTACCTCTCCTCATCACAACACCAATACACTCCAGTCCCATCCTACCTCTCAACTCTTCTATCGTAAACCCAGCCCCCCCAGGCCTTGCACGCAGGGACGCACTGCACATCCACCTAATCATTGTCATTTCTGTACGTTTAAACCTGCGAATATCTTCTTCCTTTACTGCCCAGGTCTCACTACCATACAGCATCACACTCCTAACACATGCTGCATACAAAGACCCCTTAGCACGTAAGGAGAGTCCTCTCAATGTCAGGAGAGGCAACAGCTCCCTGAACTTCTTCCAACCACTTCTCACTCTAGCAACCGAGCTAACTCCAGCCCCACCTCCGGCACATAACATGTCTCCCAAATAACAAAACTCCTCCACACACTCAAGAGACTCACCTGCAAGTTCAACCCTCTCACGCCTAACAATCTC
>JAGKTI010008486.1:9179-28291 GCA_018397915.1 Birgus latro
CCTCTTGGAGGCAGATTTTACAAGGGAGGTAATATGTTCTTTCAAATATATATCCCAAGAGTGTGAAACCCCAAGTACGTTTAAAGATGAGGCAGGATTGAGCTGGATATCGTTAAAAATTAGAGGGTACTCCTGTGGAAGATTCTGATGGGTTGACAGATGAAAGAACTGAGTTTCTGATGCATTAAAAACAACTTCCTTCCATCCTTCCTCTTCTGTTTGTCTTTCCTTCATTCTTTCCTTTTCTTCTGCTTACGGGTGACTTTACACTCCCTCTTCTGTTTTTCTTTCCTTCATTCTTTCCTCTTCCATCTGCCTATGGGTGGCTCTACACTGAGTGACAAGCCAAATGGTTTCCTGTACACCAGGAAACCATTTACTATGCGTGGTTGTAACCACTGGGTAAGTACGTGCTCCAATTGGATTGAGTCTGAGCAGGTTTATATTCAAGGGGTGGTTGGGGTTTATTGCTCACATAATGCCACTCAGAGATGAGTGAGGTTGGTCACTCACATCTTAAATGTCAGGACCAACCTGCCTGGCCCCGGGTTCCCATGTTCCCTATGGAGTGACATAGGGCTGGATGATGGATGGATGGAAAAACAACAAGGTTATTTTTATCCCAAACAGAGATATGGGCCAAGTCAGACATTAGGTGTGCCATAGCCTCATCCCTTGTTTGCTGAAGCAACTGCTGAGTTGGACGTTGCAGGAAGCGAATGGAAAGGTGACAGGTGGGGTCATCAGCATATGGAGTGGACAGGGAGAGATGTACAGCTTAGGTCACTGATGAATAAAAGGAAGAGAGTTGTGGACAGGGACAGATGTACAGCTTAGGTCACTGATGAATAAAAGGAAGAGAGCTGGTCTCAATGTTGTGGTGTGGATGTGGATGTGATAGGAAGTGTCAGGAGAAACACAATAAGGTGGTTTGGCCATGTGGAGAGGATGGAGAGCAAGAGACTGACAAGAAGAGTGTATGTGAATGAGGTGGAGAGGGGGAGAGGGAGGGGGAAGCCAAGGATGAGATGGAAGGATGGAGTGGAGAGGTATATCAGAGATGGGGGGTGTGAGCTGGGAGCAGGGAAGCGAAATGGTGAGGGATAGGGCAACGTGAAGGCGATTTGTTTGTGGCCACCCCTTACGGGATTAAGGTGTCTGGCAATAGATACGATAGATAACTGGTGATAGGACAGAGCCCTGAGGTACACCACTATTGATAGATCTAGAAGGAGAACAGTGGCTGTCAACAACAGCAGCTATAGAACTACACAAAAGGAAGCTAGAGATCTATCTATCTATCTATTGCCAGACGCTAGAGATGAAGGCACAAATACAAGGACAGAAACCGTAAGAAGGCAGTCTGGAAATTAAAGACTTAAGTTCGACTCGATCGAAAGCCTTTGAGATCTCAAGTGCAATGGCAAAGATTTTGCCAAAGTCCCAAAAGGAGGATGACCAGGAGTCTGAAAGGAAAGTAAGAAGATCACCAGTGGAGCATCCCTTGCGGAACCCATACTGATGATCAGAAGAAGATTGTGAGAGGAAAAATGCTTTAATTTTACTTTGTTATGAATAGATTCAAAAACTTTTGAAATACAGGATGTTAAAGCAATTGGGCGATAGTTGGGGGGCTGGGGATGGTCATCCTTTTTTGAACAGGCTGAATGAGAGCAAACGTTCAGCAAGAAGGAAAGGTGCAAGTTGATACACAAAGATGAAAGAGTTTACCTAGGTAGGGTGTAAGCACAGAAGCACACTTCTTGAGGATAACAGGAGGAACCCCATCAGGCCCATATACCTTGTCTGTGCATACTGCAATGTTCAAGAATATGATGAATGGAATGTTTAACCATGACATATCTGAGTTTTCACGGAAAATTATTAATGGGAAGAGTACGTGCGACAATTTATAAATTTCTCCTCACTCTCCATGTTCTCAGTTATCATGTGTACTGTTTGCGATATTATTATTTTCATATGTAATAATAATATTCTTCTCAAGCATCATTAAAATGAGAATTTAGGCAAAAATAAAATGAAACAGATGTGATGGGTGTGAAAATATTATACAGCTTCATGTACGTACATGAAAAAAAATTAAACTGGTCACACAATTTCTATTCCTATTCTGACCATGGTCAAATAAGTCTAATGCAGGAAAGGAATAAAAAGTGTTCAACAGCCACAATTTAATACATAAGGAGGCTGTGGACTTATTTATTATGTATTGTAGAGGTAGATGCTAACAGGTGTGTGGGTGTCTCCTAACTTCTACTCCTATCACACTGCACCATCAGAGATGTCTATAGTAGGAAGAGGAAGTCTTCTAACCTACCAGTTTGATTTAATAGGTGGCTGTAGTTATCCACCCCTCATCAATTCCAGTACAGTATTTCCCCATCAGGAGTGTATGGGTTGGACACAGGCTGCCAGGGACACAGGGTGGTGTCTTACTGCCTCAAGCTCTCCTCTGCCCTGAAATAGACACTATTCATTAGCTGCTACCAATTTTCCAAATATGTCTTTAATGCCATAATGAGCTAGAATACTGTACTTCTATTAACTTATGCTATCACCACATTTTATTCAGCAGAGATAGTAGATGGGTGGCTACCACTGACCCTGGGAGGTTATTGTTGTTGTTGTGCTACCCTAGTTTGTCTGATTCAGCAGTATCAAATGCAGGCAAGCAACCACCCCTGCAGCATATCAAAGTTCCCATGCAGCTGAAAGCTCCTCACCACAGTGAGATGCGGAGATTAATGTGGAGGTTTAATTCCTGGGTGGACGTCGCATTAGCACCTCCCCACCTAGTTAAAAGCACCATGCAGGCTCCACATCACCCTGTTATCTGGTTATATGGGTACTATCCAGCAATGTAAATGGTTTCCTAAATTACAGAAAATCATTTGGCTTGTCACTCAGCGTGAAGCCACTAGTGACAGGAAGGATGAGAATAATAGGAAGAAGGAAGGACAGACAAATACAAAAAAATTATAAACATGAAAGAAGAAGAAGGGACCATTACATCAAGTAGCTAAGTGGATGATTGGCACCCCTACCTTCCACCTACCCTAAGAGGTACTACCACAAGAATGAAATGTGGCTGCAAGCTTAGTAGCTCACACAATCATCACTCTTAGGCAGGAAACATTAAGCCACATGTAATGGCTCTGCAATATTTCTTCAGAGTGACAATACATACAAAGTCCACGCTAAGACTCTCACATTGTTACAAATATTGTTAAACACATGAAATTTCAATTTTCCCAACAGCTTCCACCATCTGTTAGAAAATAATTAGCTGCCTTTTGCACTTGGTTTTGCTTCCAGTCCATAAAATATATCAGCTGTACCATGACAAATCCTAACACAGGGATTCCTTACGAGGAAATATGGCATCATCATTTGATTGGATTAGATTAGGAAGGACAACTGGAGGGAAGAGATAATAGCCTTCAAACCTTTCACTACTATCCTAGACTGAATAAAATTGTCTGAAGGTAACAAGAACAATAAAATTTCATCAATTAAAGAGGTTAAAACAAAAATCTTGTGTTTATCATAAGACCTACAAACATAAAAAACCGAGCTAATACAATACAAACTCCGAAATCCAAAATGCCAGGGTCTAAAGGCTTTATGGAAAAAAATATTTGGGAAATAAAATCACAATGATATGAGAAAACCATGTAAAATTACCCTACAGTACCATGAACAGTAAATACAAAGAAATCTCTTGTAACAGTTATAGCTATATCATCTGTTGTTATACTCGGCCACAAACAAACACAGCACGACCAAAAATGCACAGGTCAACCCTGCTATACAATCGGGTTACGTTTATGGAAAATCAAGTGGATAATAACTGACCTTGTACTTTATCAAACACAGAGATCGTAATGTAGAAGCAATATAGGTGATTAAAAAATATATAAAAAAGTTTGTAAGGGATGGTAGTTGTTGCTGTTGCTCAACCCCAGTCCGTCTAATCGAGCAGACCTGTTGACTGCAGGGAAGCAACTGCCCCCTATGCAGCTGTTCCACTGATTCCCTGCACCACTGATGTTCTGTCTGCATCTGATATGTGCAATGTAGGGCCCCATTATGTGTGTTATATTGTGTTGGTCAAGGTCACCTTTGACTCTATCCAACCCAAATCTAAGCTGGTGGCTGAGGAAGGCTCAGTGATGTCATGTTTTAAGCCTAACTAGGTGGATGTCAGGAAGTGGGGCTATTTATGGACACAAATGATGGGTGGATGTCTGGAAGTGGGGCTTTAGTATGATGTGATCAAGATGCTGTACCACACTGTGTGTGTGAAGTGATTATGTAGTAGTTTCTTTATTGCTAGTGGGTCATTTCATGCCAAATCATTCAGATTTAAAAAGTGCTCCAGGTCACCATCCAAAAAAAAAAAAAAAAAAAAAAATCACATACATAGTACTACCAAAGTTATGCACATATCCCAAATTTTAGGTCAATACATGATATAATTTCCAAGACCATTAAAAAATCACAGCAATTTTCTAGTTTTTCGAAAAATGCATTTTCATAAAGGTTTGGGGAAGTAGAATTTTCGTCAAGGTTCGGAGATGTAGCTATATCACATCTATTATTGCTACAGGGTTCATATCCTTTGTTCAAAGCTAACTTTTACAGAATTTTTCACCTCAGTTGTCAAAAGAGGCCCATGTCTTTTCACTGATCTTCCATAAAGCTCCAAAAATGGATAAAAGGCCATGTTTTCAAAACATGCAACTACTTCTAGGCCCCAATGCAGGATGCGTGAGTTCTAACTTTTTGTATTGTCTTTCGTGGTGCATCTTCACTTGCCCATGCTGCCAGAAGCATTTAATTAACAAAACTGTAGCCATAACATGCTGTCAAAATAGAAACTTTTTTCTTTTTTTTTAACAAAAATGTTCTTTATTCAAACAACAAGAACCTCATGATGACAGTTATTGTGAAGCTTTATTTTTTTACCATGTACTTGCTTGCATACATTTGAAATTATTTATGCAAACTTTCATTTTAAGTATCAAAATGCTTCTATTATTAAGGACAAAAAGTGGCCGATCTTATTACAAAATGCATAGAGAAAAATATAGATCAATACATATTTCCCAAAAGTACACATATACAGTAGCTACTTGACTGAAATGCCCCAAGATATTCACTGTTCTTGGTGTGTGTTGGATACTGTACATGTTAAACATGGAAATATGTTATGTTTGTATGACTGAATATGAAGTGACATAATTAAGAACATATACATACCTAACATATTAAGTAGAAGACTTTTCCAAGTACACAATGTACTGATAAATTTACATGGACAGAAAACTGCCTGGATGAGACATATCACACAGCCCCTTAGTAGTACACTTTTACACCATGTTTCCATTAAATATAGTAAATTTTATAACATTTTATACAGTTTACCTCTTACAAAAATTGTGAGAGGAGACAAAACCTTATTTTGATCACCTTGACTTAATGTGTAATGACGAGCACTCCTTCCTTGGGCATTACGGTAGGTGCATCAACCAGATATAGTTGGGGCATCCAGTGCTAAATCTTCTTTGATGCTGGAAGCCAGGAAAGTGCTATACACTGTTGAGCGACCTTTTCATGAAAGTCCTTTTCGTGAAAGTTATCAACACATCAAAATGTTCATCTCCTGGTCTCCAATATCAAAGAAAGATAAGTGCTGGGTGCCCCTACAACATATTATATGTCTGGTTGATGCACCTATCGTAATGCCCAAGGACAAGGTGCTCGTCATTACACATTAAGTCAAGGTGATCAAAATAAGGTGTTCTCTCTCGTCCCACAATTTTTATAAGAGTTAAAGTATAAAAAAGGAACATTATAAAAATTATTGTATTTAATGGAAACATTATGTAAAAGTGTACTACTCAGGGGCTGTGTGCTCTCATCCAAGTAGTTTTCTGTCCATGTAAATTTATCAATACATCATGTACTCATAAAGTTTTCTACTTTAACATGTTATGTATGTATATGTTCTTAATTATATTACTTGATATTCAGTAAAATATATCTAATGTATTTCTGTGTTTAACATGTATCCAATACTCACCAAGAACAATGAATATATGGGGGCATTTCAGTCAAGTAGTTACTGTATATGTGTACTTTTGAGAGAACATGCATTTATATTTTTCTGAATGCATTTTATCACTGGCCACTATTTGTCCTTTTCTTAAAAACAGAAGCATTTGATACCTTGAATGAAACTTTGCATAAATAATCTTCACATGTATATAAATACATGGCAAAAAAATAAAGGTATCATGAGGTTCACGTTCGTTGAATAAAGCAATTTATAAAAAAAAAAAGTTACTATTTTAACAGCACCTTAAGGCTACAATTTTGTTAATTAAATGCTTTTAGCAGTATGGGCAAGTGAACCTGCACCATGAAAGACAATACAAGAAATTAGAACTCAAAGATATGAACCTACATTCTGCAGTGGGGTCTAGAAGCAAAGTGGCACATTTTAAAAAAATATTGGCCTTTTACCCATCTCTGGAGTTTAGTGTAAGATCAGTGAAAAGAAATGGTCCTCTTTTGACAAAAAAAATGAAAAATTCAGTAAAAGTTAGCTTAAAACACAGGATAAGAGCCCTGTAGCATTAACAGAAAGCGAGATGTACTTCTCTAAGCCGTGACGAAAATGCATTTTTCGAAAAACTAAAAAATCGCTGTGATCTTTTAATGGTCTTATCTAGAAAACTGTTGCATGTACTGACCTAAAATTTGGAGTATAAGCATAACTTTGATGGTACTATACATGGGATTTTTTTTCAAAGTCTTCTTTGATGGTGACTTGGGAAGCCCTGGGTGATTTAACATGGAATGACTCTACTGCTGGTATGTCTGGAGGAGGAATTTTTTTGTACAAGGTTTGATAATGGTTGTTTGGCGACTGTTTCATGTACAGTAAACTCTCAATTATTCATTGCTGAAATATCCAGCCCAACACAATATCCAGCACTTTTTGCTCACCTATATTAAAACAATATCCATCAAAATAAGGCAACGTCCAGCTCAGAAACAGGAAGCAATTGGCCCTCTAGCTCAGGAACAGGGCCCAATCGGCGCACAGGCAGACTCCACAACGTTCCAGACAATGATAATTCATTGCGGAAGCGGCCCACCCAGCACATCGAGCCTACCATCATTCTCTTAGTCTCTCCTGTGGATTCCATACAGTGAGGACGTATCTGTGCGCTATGCACTTGTGACCCATGTGGTGGCTAAACCCTTGTGCTGTGACTTAGTCTGTGACCCTCCCATGCATTCCTCATTGCTGTTGTGCTGACTAACCTTGTGGCCTCTTAGTGCTCAGTGCCCTAGTGCTCTGACTACCGTACAGCGAGGACGTATCTGTGTGTATCCACCCTCCACTGATGCCAACACTAGGTGAGTACAGTATGAATATGATTATTTACTGTATTACTCTAAGTACTGCATCAAAACTGTATAGTATTTATGCTTGATTCTAATTTTTTACTCATGGGTAATATCGCAGGAAAGTTTTCAGGACAGAGGGTCGAGACAGGTGGTGACACATTATCGGGCTCGACACCAAATGGACAGCCAACTGGGGGAACATATGAAATATCTGGCATGGGAAATGGCTAAATTGCACTGGATAACTGGGAGTTTACTGTACCTAGGTGTGTTTTGTGCTTGCCATGTAATGACAAAGGGTATTGTGTACTGGAACATGCTGCTGCACAGTGCTGTGTGCCCCTCAAATAAAGCTAATCTCTGAAGGGGATGACTTCGGTTAGTGTGAGTGAGCTGTAAGAGTGGTTTTGGTGTAGCCATTGCTGATGCATTGGGTATTGTTTTATATAACCTGCAAGGTGTTATAGTGGCTATTAGAGATGATGGAAGTCCATGCCCGGGAGGTATAGGACATCACTGATCTAATGTACTGTTTGTAGAGTAACAAAACCGTTTCTTTTTGTTGCCTAAACTTTATTAGTCTTATAGTTGCCCTGAGTGCATTAAGTCTGGGGGAGCACACTGCACAGCCTCCAGCTGTCTTGTACATGGTCCTTGAAGACGATCCCAGTGTCATATGTCACTCCAAGGATCTTAATGACGGGTGCACATGGCACACGTACATTGTTAAGTGTGATGTGGGGGGAGTACCTGTTATCATGTTTACTGCTGGTGATGAGTGTAGGGATGAATTTGGCTGAGGTCATTATCAGCCAGTTGTCCTCAACGTGACTACAGTGTGTTGAGATACAATAGTCCTGTTGCAGTGTGCAGGCTGTGTCTGCAATGTGTTGTTATTATGGTGATGTCATCTGAACAAGAGGCAAAGGCTGGGATGTGGGAATATCATGCATGTATGGGCTGTACAGTGTGGGTGGGAGAACAGGGCCCTGTGGAACTCTGTTAGGGAAATTTTGTGTTCATGATGGCTTGCCTTGGAATGTAACATATGCTTATCTGCCAGACAAATAGTTGGCAAGCCAGCATTTGTTGCTGTTCCATATGTCAGTATTGTATATGATTAGTTTGTATCGGGACACAGCAACAAAAGTTTTATTAATAACTCTTGTTGTGAGAAGTTTGCGTCCTTTGGGTAAACTGTGTTTAAGTCTGTTATGTTGTCCTATGAGACAGGCAATCACTGGTGTGAAGTTTGGGTTGTAATGTCTTCTGTTGTCTCTTGGAATGTTGTGTTTGTGTGGAGTATGATGTTGTACTTTATACTGTGCATGTTAATGTTGGTGATTAGGGTGCTGGAGTGTTGTTTTGTTGTAAGGAATGAATTGTACATCAAAAAAAGGGGCGCTAAAATGTTATGATCATATAACTGAAAGATTATGTAGTGCTGATTGTAAAACAAGGGTGACCTTGTAAGTCATCATACTCTGATTTTACTTCAACTTAGTTTTGGCTCCCTTTTTTCATGTGCAAGTTAAGGTAAGGTTTCAGTTTCCTACTACAGCAATACAGCACATCCTGAATTTAATGCTCTATGGTAATTCAGACACTAACTTGTGTATTAAAATGACTATTGTGCTAAATCAGGGGAATCCCAATTTTATGCACTATTATTGCTAAATTACATAGCTATAGCACAACATCATAACACAATTGCCTCAAACAAACAACAATCTCATAATAAGCACATTTCCATAAGGGTACTGTAACAAAATTAAAGAAATAAATAATAAACACATAGGTACTTTAACTTTATGGAATTTACGCAAGTATAGTTATCGGTACTGCACAAGATATTGTGTGCTAAATCAGGTTTGTTAAATTATGGTCCTAGAAGCATCATTTTTATTTCTGTTCTGTATTGATTGTTCCCTATTCAAGTTTATATTTTCATTACAGTTCTCACTTATGTGTTCTGCCCCCCAAAAAACCTAGCTACAGTAGTTTTTTGATGATGAAAGAGCCTATACCTTCCAATCTGACAGCAATGGAGCCTGTACCTTCCAATCTGACGGCAATGGAGCCTATACCTTCCGATCTAATGACGATGGTGCCTATACCTTCCAACTGGGTTAATCAGTTAGGTAAGGTTAGGTAGCATTAAATCTGGTAAAGTTAGTTTAGACTGCATTCAATTTGGCAAAGTTTGGTGTGAGTGCATTAACCTTTCCGTGTTGACGCAGGCTGCGTCTGTGCACATTTCAACTGCTCGTTATCATTGGACACCGGTTGCATTGAACAAAATGGCCCATTTTTTGGTTATGGAATGATTTTGTGTCCATTTCTGGGCGAGAACAAAGCACTACTTGCTTCCCCGTGTATTCCTCTGCCCCGCTCAACCCACCCCGCACCCAGCATCGCCCCACTGCTCCAGTCAGTGTGCTACGAGCCTTGCTCAAGCATAAGATAATTTCCTTTTGTGCTCTGTAAAATCAGCCCTAAATGACCTACAGTAATTCTTTGTAAACCAAACTGTAGCCAAAAATAATTTCCCTATAACTTTTTCTCAGTAACATTTACCATAAAAATATTTCTATCAGAAAAAAATGAAAAAATTGAAGTAAAAAAAAAAATAATGGCATAATTTAGATTCAGCTGATCTTTTTTACAACACCATAAGCAAGTATATTTATTCAGGATTACGGTGAAAATATACAGTAGGCGCGGAAAGTATTGACGCTTTTTTGCCGACGTCATTCTTTTTCGTGTTAAGTGAAGTAGGGTCAATACTACCCTCCCCTGTGATGCGAAATGAGCTGACGCTTTTTCAACGGGAGCTGGCAACCCTGCTTGATAGGTCTGGCATCACAGGAGCAAGCTCAGTAATGTTTGGGCAGCCACAGGAGGAGGATTGTCTCTGTGTGTGATGCACCATGAGGGCATGTTTTGACTCAAATAACACAGTTATTTGGTTACCTACCACATTCTCATCATGCCTAAGTAACCACAAGCAAGGACAAACGTGTGGAAGTGATTACTTTATACAAAGCTGGCCACAAACTCCCATTTATTGCAAATCAGACGGTGTTAGACTGAGGACAGAGCAGAGACTGGTGAAGCGGTTCAAGGACGGTGGGGAGGCCATTCCTCCCACTCCACTTCCCAAGCCTGGGAGACCTCGTAAGACAACCTTCAGGACCCGTCAGCTGATCTCAAGGCAAGTTAGCAAGGATCCAAGGCTAACAGCACGGGATTTAAAAGAAAACAACCCACAGTTGCTGGCAGATGTGTCTGTCAGAAGTGTGCAGCAACTGTTGCATGACGATCTGGGCTACAGGAGTTTTTGTGCTCGTAAAAAACCACTGCTAACTGCACTTCAGAAGAAAAAGAGAGTAAATTTTTGTAAGAAATATCTTGCCTGGAGTGAGAAGCAATGGAAAACTGTGCTTTGGAGTGATGAGTCAACATTTACTGTCACTGGTACCCCTTCATCACGAGTGTACCGCAAACCAGGCAGTGACCCCCTGGATCCTAAGTACACTTCCAAGTTTGTTAAATACCCAGCCTCACTCATGGCTTGGGGCTGCTTTACATATTATGGTGTTGGTGAGTTGGTAATTCTACCTGCAAATGAAAAAGTGAACCAGAACAATTATTTGGAGCTCTTATGTGATGTTTTAAGTGACTCTTTTGATAAAACCAAGGCAAGAGTATTTATGCAAGATTCTGCCCCTGCACATGTTGCAAAGTCAGTGAAACAGTGGCTAACAGACTGTGAGGTTCCCTTTATTCGAGATTGGCCCAGAAACAGCCCAGATATCAATCCCATTGAGAATTTATGGGCGCACATGAAGCGGCACATCATCTTTGCCTAAACTTGAGGCTGCAGTCAAGCAGCTATGGAGCAGTTTTAGTCCGTCTGTTCTGCAAAACTACGCCATCAGTCTCCCCAGACGCCTTAAGAAGATAATAAAGGTGAAGGGGAATGCCAGTAAATACTAAATTCAATGGTGAGTGTTAATTTATTTGTTTCTCCTTGCTAACCACAAGAATGTTTTCTTTTTTTAAGATGGCGTCAACACTTTCCGCGCCTACTGTATATACATATACGATTATTGAAGCATAAATAAGGGTGAGGATAAATTGTTTATGAAGTATCGAGTGCGTGGGAACAGCGCGGTGATGAGAGGTCTCTCTCAGTTTGTGGTCTTGGGTGCCTAGGACTGTGTTCTAAGTACTCGCTCAAGGTTGGACGCAGCCTACGTTGATTGGTAACGAGAGGGTTAAATTGGGTAATTAGGTTAGACAGCATTAAATCTGGTAAAGTTAGGTTAGACAGCATTAAATTTGGTAAAGTTAGGTTAGACTGCATTAAGTTAGGTAGGTTAGATCAGGCTGTCCTGTGAATAATTAGGAATAACCAGGAGAAAATATTCAACTACACTCAGTTTTTTTTAATTGAGGCGAAGCTGCACTTGACAGGTTGGTGATGACTGGCTTAACGCAACATGTCTGAATAACATCACTGTATTTCAAATAATTACCAGTAATTAACAGCAATTATTTTAAATACAACAATGTCATTTTGACATGTTGCATTCAGCCAATCATCACCAACCAGTCAAGTACATATTTGCCTCGATTTAAAAAAAAAAAAAAAAAAAACTGAGTGCAGAGGTAATAAGCTGTAATAATCATTTTGAAAAATAACTAGTAATAATATAGTAATGAAGAAGAAGAAAAAAATCCACTGCCTTTCTTGCTTTAAAAAAAAACCATAGCTACTTAGGCCTTAACATTAAGGGGAAAAAAAAAAATACTGGACACCTTTAACAATTGGGTCTTGTCAAGAAAGCTAATTTCTAACTCATAAATTGCTCCCAAAAAAATACAAATAAATAAAAGTTAAGTTACACAGCCTTATCAAACCAAACCTAACCCTAGAAATTATAAAACTATGCCAATATTTATTAACGGTTTCTACAACTGGGCTACCAGTAGGTATTACACGCTAATTTGTAACTTAAAATTGTCCCCAAAAATGAAAAAAGAAAGGGCATATCTTGCACAGTCATTTATAGATATTATACAAACCAAAAAAACCCCTTAAAAAAAAAAAAAAAAACTAATATATGGCTTCACTGTTGGGTTAGGTGCAAAATTTATACTTACCAAATATTACAGGTTGATATAAAATGAAAATGCTAAAAAAAATAAGGTGCTAAACGAAAGGTCAACAGCTAAGGTAAGAAACGGCATACCTGTGACCCCACCAAAACAGGTACCAATTACATGGTGAAAAGGACACCTGTATAAGGACTATTATGTAAAAGTATAATCTTGATGCTTATGGGAGTAATTATACATACTAAGAAACCACTTACCTTCTGCAAACCACGATGGCGTTAGATAATTTATCAATCTAAAATTTCACCTGGCAGCCATTTTGAGACCCAGCAAGGAGAGGAGTTACCAATGTCGCTAAACTTGCTTTCAAAATCCACTAGATTTTAGAATGCTAAATAGATGTTCAGGAAATGGGTAAGAAAAATTATATGCCCTCCAAAATATCGATAAACCTGATGAACATTTCTAGTGTGTGTGTGTGTGTGTGTGTGTTCCTTGCCCCTAAATGGAAGTACAGTACACTGTAAACTGCTAGATTGTCGCTAAACTACAGTGCAAAAACCTCCAGAAAATAATTATAAAAGGGCCTATATCTAACTACGTTGCATATTTAAGCAGTATACTTATGGTGGACAAAATGTGATGTTAAATTATGTTCTTCAGCCATCTCTAGGGGGAAAAAATAATGTACAGTACATGAACGCGTATCACGACGCTACACATCATTTCTATTTTACACAAGCCTGTAGCCAAATCGTTAACCAAATCATGTTAGCCTATAGTATATGTTATTTTAGACACAAACTAACCATTATTCAGGCTATAGAAAGGCGTAGAGCAGGGAGAGACTAAATTAAGGTTTAAGTGGATGAAGGAAATAAATTAGGGATATTAGCAAGGTACTAAAAGTAAGCATACAGGATACATTCGAACTGTTTCAAACTAGGTAAAGTCCGTTTTAGTAATGAGACAGCTAGTAATTAGTCTGATGATAAAGTTGTAAACGAATCTAATAAGCTACCTGGTGATGTAACTACTGCCTCTTCCACCGAGTTTCAGGCATAAACTAGATTAGCATATGACATCATTGACATGTATGGGTTGGATAAAAATAAAATCACTAGTTAGTATTATTCGTTTTCAGGTTTCACTACGATTGTCTCTTCTTTCACACTTTCCTATAAAATTTCCGCTTCAGTTTTTCTAAACTGCAAGGTGTTCCTTCTCACTTTTTCCTGCCGGTTTTGGCTGGAGGGTTTGGTGAAAGAGAAGAGTATTCTTCTTTGCTATCGTTGACTTATTCTTAACAAAAAATCACACAAAATTTACTATAGACTTCCACTGCAAGCTTAATGCGAAAATGGTGTTGCTGGTTGAACACCATACTCTTTTTACACAAACTTGGCCTGAAATTTCCATCTCCAACAAGAATGCTGAGTTGTAAGAATAACTAGTACTAGAATTTGATACCATACTCAGTTCACTTTAAATGGGAGTAAAACTGCCAACCCTCCATCTTGAATACTGAGCTGTAACGGAAGATTAACACTGGTATATGGTGCTAATCACGAAGCAGTGCTGTGGAAAGGATGTAGAACCGCAATATTGTTTCATTTACAAGAGAATAACACTAGAATATTGTGCAAGTCACGGAGAAGTGCTGTGGGATGGACGTAGAGCCGTAGTATTATCTTGTCACTGGGCTACACCAAGAGACTAGCATTAGAATATGGCGCCAGTCACGAAGAAGCGTTGTGGAGAGGATTGAGGGCCATAGTATTGTTTTATTTGGGCGTCGAGGTACTAGAAATAGGCTGCAAAAAGACAAAAATCTAGGCCAAGTCTGAGTAAATGGAATATACCTCTGTCGCCTCCTGACCCTGCCCTTTCTCATACTGCCGCTATGGTCTCGGTGAATTAAAAAATCGCTAAACTGGGGCCCAGATCCAGGAATATTTCAGAGGTGCTGCCCATATCACTTTCCAGATTAATGAACGCTGGGCATCCCCTGTCTCTCAACTAATGAAAAATGTGGCTATATTTAAGGGCAAATCCAGAAATATTTCAAAGGTGCTGCCCATATCACTCATAATAATGAAGGTTGGAAATTCCCCGTCTTTCAATCCACTAAGTAACGTTTGTCAAATAACAATGATCTGCATAACATTTGAATAAGAGAAATAAACATGACAGCCAATAAAGGTGCAGTCTGTGAATGTAAAGCAATGTATACTAATCTTCAGTGTGATAAAGCAGGGTGTTGGTAAGGCAGCATGGGCAACACCCCTGAATATGATACTTGCTTTATTTCACTAGCTTTATTCTACTAGCTTTAATCTACTAGCTTTATTCCACTAGCTTTATTCTATTTGCTTTATTCGACTTGCTTTACTTTTACTTTCGTCGGCTCATGTCCAGTTTGAGGTCGAGAGTCCTCAAACACGTATGGAGTGATGGTGGAGGGAAACTTGGGCTTGTTTTTCCAGGAGATACAAGAATGGGAGAGGGCCGAGTCTTCACACGCCTCCCGTTCCTCCTAGAAAAAGCAAATCTCAGCTACGAGGGAAAAACTGTCGTGCGTTGTATCTGTATTCTGCAGGAAGAAGAAGGAAAGGAAAATGCATAATATCCCCAAGCCTCCAGTACCTCCTACAAAAAGAAATCTAAGTCATGACGGATTAGACTTTAAAAATGTTCTGTACTCTTATCACTCTACCTTGGCCCAGATTTTCGTTCCTTTGCAGCTTATTTCACGTAGGTCAGTGAAGGAAAAACACAATACTATGGCTCTACATCCTTTCCACAGCACTTCCTCGTAAGTAGCATCATAATTCAGTGTTAATCTATTTCTGTAACTCTGGATTCAAGATGGAGGGATGGCAATTTTAGGCCAGGTTAGCATAAAAGAAGTATAGCATCCCAAAGTTGGAATTTTTATAAAGGTGTTTGAAGTTCGATCCTGCTGTAGACTCTATGGGTGGAATTCCTGTAAAGTTAGGAAGTTTACAAACACCTCCTCCTTACCGATTTATTTCTGAGTCTACTCCGTTACTATTTTCTTGTGTTTTATTCAGGCACTCCTTGTCGATATTGAAAAGACATAAGCAAACCCGGGGATCGAGTAGTTTGGTAAATAAATCGTTAAGGAAGAGGTGTTAGGGACGAAAATACGGGCCTAAAATAGCAGGAGGGATTACTTATAACCTTCTGAGCACTGCCACTCCCCCCCCCCCTTGCCTCCAATTCATTTTTTTCACTCTTGACACAGGCGGATCCAGGGATGCTGCAAAGGGGGGGATACAAGAATATATTTACAATGGAATCCCTGTCTCTGAAAATAACGTCAAAGGTCACGCTCACACAAGGTCAAACTTCAATCCGTGCGTGTGTGTGTGTGTGTGTTCTCTAATATATAGCCTTTTTCATTCCAGTACAGTTAAAACATATGGGTAGAGTAAGATAACCATAGAAAATGCCAGTCACTCCTTATGCTCACAAATTCTCTTATAGTCCCCCTTATCCTTAAAGTTAACGCTTAAAAGAGAGTGAAAGGACATACATTGAGAGGCTAAAATATCTTAATGAGGTGCTGTAAAAGAGAGTGAAAATACATACATTGAGAGGCTAAAATATCTTAATGAGGTGCTGTACATATGACTTTTTTCCAGTAATGTTTTTTTTTTTTCATTTTTTGTAATAACATCATGGAATATATAAACAGGCATTCTCGAACTCTGGTTGCACATGTTACTTTTTATCAGTTTTATTTTCATTTTTTAATAACGTCATGGAATGTAAACAACCATTTTTGAACACTGGATTCCGCTAATTCAAAATCTGACCCCTTCAAGTTGATAATATGAGAATGAAGTTAGAAGAGAGAAAATGGAGCTGCGTCCCTTACTTTTTCATTTAAAATTCTACATACACAGCTGCTCCCACAAACCCCGAGTCTCTCATGTTTTACTAAAAATAAGGAACTGTATGTATCGTCTGGTCTTAGTAAAATCAGATTATGGGTTTATTTAATTCGCTGCCATGTCCCTTTCCCAGAATTACAATTTACTGTTGCTGAAAGACTCTTGACTATGAAATTTTATCCTTAAACTCTGGACTAAATTTATGAAACGGTCACTTTTTTTCTTTCTTTTTTCGGAAAATGCCAACAGCGACCTAGTTTAAGGTTATATTGAGTGCTGAACGAGTTAATGATCTCATCCCCAGTACAATGCATATTTCTCTCTCTCTCTCTCTCCACACAACATATTTGGGCGCCCATCATCCACTTCCTCGGTGTAGGGCTATCTTTAGGTGACTCTACACTGAGTAACAATCCAAATGGTTTCAGTGACACAGGCAAACATTTCTTACGCTGAGTGGTAACCATAGCCAAACATAAAATACGTGTTCCCAACGTGTCAGGTTGAAAAATGGGTGTTGACGGAAGAGTAGTGCCCCGCCCCGTAAAACAACACAATGAAAATACAAACTAAAGGTCACTTTCAATTATTCTCTCAGTGTTCATTGAGTCTAGCCTACCTGGTGAGTCCACAGTGGGGAAAGGTTTCATCCTCGACGGAATCAAGGACTGTAAATTGTGAAGTTTGGTAATGCAAGTGACAGCAAAAAACGAAGAGGTAACAGACGAAGTCTTCTCTTCTTCCTTCCTCCTTTCTCTCCTTCCTTCGTTTCTTCCTCCTTTCTTTCCTTCCTTCCTCCCTTCCATCCTTCATTCTTTCCTTCCTTTCTTCAGCTACTCGAGTTTTTGGAAAGCACTAAATATCACAGGGTTAAGGTATTGGACTCAAACAATATTATGATTTTTTTATTTTTTATGACAGCCTACCCGTGCATTTGATACGCTAATCTGTATAAAAGTAGCTTTCAGAGGGGCGACTCTCGGATTAAGGATGGCAATGTTTTTTTTTTTCAGAATTTAAATGAAGGGAGAATTTCTATATAATTTTTAGCAGCTTTTTCAGTTTTGCTATTTATTTTTTTGTGCATGGAAGCCTGTCTCGTTTTCCATGTCTGCATATTCGTTTGTATCTTTCTGCTCAATTCTCTGCGTCTGTTTATTTATTTATTTTTGGCTGCACGTCAGTCGTTATCTCAAACCCCTGCATCTTTTTCCATTACTCATCTCTCTCTCTCTCTCTCTCTGTCTATCCATCTATCTCTCTAAATATCTATCTGTCTATCCATCTATCTATCTATCTAAAGTAAAGCATATTTATCGGTGGGTTTGCGTCATGTCCAGGGTACGGAGGGACAGTTTAGATTCGGTCTTACCCAAACACCTATTCAAACTCCCCTCCTTCATACACGAGATTGTGGAACACCTTTAGAACACCTTTAGATCTGATATTTAGATATTTTGCACATTCATAAGTTCTATGGTAAACAAAAGGGTGTTCCATTTTCTCTTCCATTTTCAAGATTTTTGGGCACGTCTCCCCTCGCCCCAAATCCCACCCCCCACGATGCAACATTCCTTCATTTATCACACACAACAACA
Source organism: Birgus latro (assembly GCA_018397915.1). Classification (NCBI taxonomy): domain Eukaryota; kingdom Metazoa; phylum Arthropoda; class Malacostraca; order Decapoda; family Coenobitidae; genus Birgus; species Birgus latro. Next base: position 27,265 of record JAGKTI010008486.1, read on the forward strand.
TCTATGGCGTCATCATCATCATCATCATCATCACTGACGTCGTCGTGTTATCCATTTTCTTCTTCCAGTTTCTGTCTATTAATTATTTTTATTCAGTCCTGCTCAGCATCGTTACATCATCTGTCAGGTCCCCGTCTGTCTCATCCTCTCGCTCTATCTCATCTTGTCGCTCGTTTCGCTTTCTTTCCCCTCCACTTCACCCGGTTCCTGCCCACCACGTCCTCTCACTCCTTCTCATTTACGTTCCTGGTTCTCACGCTTTCTCGCTTCATTATAACTCCTCGTAAAATAAATCCGCTATCCGCCAAATCCTCTCGCTCTGCCTCACCTGTCTTTCACGGACGCTCCTTCCATCTTCCCTGTCCCATTTCCTGCCTGTCACGTTTTCGCACTCCGTCTCCTTCCCTGTGCCTCGTTCTCGTCGCGCTCTCCGTCATTATAACAGACTTGAGCGTATCGTGTTTCATAATTTCAGGCCAATGTTTCAGATACTTCCAGGCTGGCTGTGTCTTTAACCGTTCCACAGAATTCTTTGGGCGGTATTCTGGTGAGGTTACGAAGCTTGCTAACACCTCTTCCTTACCGGTTTATTTCCGATTCTGCTCCGTTACTACATTCTCGTGTGCTATTCATGCAATCTATGTGTATATTAAAAAGATATAAGAAACAAAAAATGATGTTAATGGGTAGTTTTGAAAATAAATCGCTAAGGAAGAGGTGTTTGGACGTTTCCTTACCCGGCCAGAATACGGGAAATGTCATAATTTTTTGAAGCTACGTCTAAAACTTTGACATCTCAAAAACAACTTAAATAACTTTAGAAATTCTTAAAACGAAAGCCTCCAAATCTTGCAAAAAAAAAAAAAAAACATCAGAAACTAGTAACTTGCAATCATCATCATCATCATCATCTTCCTCCTCCTCCTCCTCATCATCATCATCACCACCCTCCTCCTCCTCCTCCTCCTCATCATCATCATCATCATCACCACCCTCCTCCTCCTCCTCCTCCTCCTCATCATCATCA